>JABSTB010001550.1:0-10552 GCA_013756995.1 Neonectria neomacrospora | reverse complement strand
CCCACCACAGTCATCTCGAATACCCACCGATTCAGTTCAGCTTTCCCCCGGGCTTCCTATTTGGTGCGGGATGCGATCGGCGCCTTGCTGATTCTTCCTTTCTTTTTCTTTCAACACATCGATGGTTAACGATTCATATAAGCGCGAGCACCACATGGCAGCCACTGCACCGTGGAGTCTTTGATTCAGTGTATCACGCCCATTCCGTGAAGCCCCGTCGCACATTCCCGGGACCCTGCCCACTATCTCGCCTGTCTCCATGGCTGTCGGCTGAACCTAGAGGGCTGGCCGAAGTGGCGGCGGACGGTGCTGCCCATTCTTGTACACGTGCGATCGGGCCCTTTTAGCGTACCGCCACTTCTTTTCGAGATCGTGGTCAATTTCGAAAAGTGAGAGAGTGAGGCTCTATGGCGGTACGTGTGTGCCTGAACGATGAACACAGACGCGTCTCTTCAGCTTTACTCAAGACATGACTCAGATCCTTGATTCAAGCCGCAACTATTAAGCATTGCCCTAGGATAGCGATAGAGCATTTCATGTAGGTATCGGTACCTGGGTGGCCTGATTCCACAACAGACACACAGGGCACAGAGCCGAATCATGGTGGCTTCCGTCTCTCGCCCTCTCTGGCCGCTACCACCACAGCATGACTGAGCCCGTCAATGCTCAAGTCGCGTACGCCCCCGGCCTATCTTGGCTGGTCCCAGGTACGCTAAACCAACATCTCCTCCCAGCCCCGGTGGGGTCCGCTTCCCCATCCTTGGCCCTGGCCAGGCCCATCCTCATCCTGGGACACCCCCAATAGGCCGCCCCAAATGGGCCTCAGATGGCGAAAACGGACCCTCCACGGGCGTTCCCTCCACGGCCAACGGGGCCACGGGCTTGGGGGCTACAAGCAACGGGCGCTGTCGTGTGTGCGACTCGACGACTCGACGCTACTCCGGATACACTGCCCGGGGCCTCGATTCGCCCACACCTAGTCCCTCGCCCTCGCCTCCGCAATATCTTGCGACCAGCCGCACCTTGTCCACCTCCACCTGACACTCAACTCACTCAGACTCTTGCTCTCCTTAACTCTTGCGCCTCCGTTTACTGTTACGGACCCTCGCTCGCGATTCGAAGGCCCGTTATACCGTGGTTGCTGGCGCACCTCGGCTGCGACATACACCTCACCCGATCCCACTCGCCGTCCTCAGATTACGCAGCATTGCGAATGCACGCCCGACCCGCGACGACTCGCCCATTCCTCGTCTCAATCTCCGACTTCGACTACGTCCCTGCTGAGGGCGTTCCTCCTCCTGGCTCGCCGTCCTTCTGCCCATATCACCCATTTCTCGCCGTTCGACCCAAACCTTTGATGCTGTCGCCTTTTCGCCCTCGGCCGCTTTAATGCATCCGTTGATTGCCCTGCCGCTGCCGCTTCCGCCCCAGTGCCACCGCCGGCCGCCTCATGCCCGTTTGAACTCTCGAGATATCTCAGGCCCAACTGCCGGCACAACACCACTACGACTGCCCCGGCCGCCTGTGTCACACTGGTTGTGATCTTCGACTGGGTCCCCAAGTCGAAATCGTCCCGCCCCCCTCGCTCGTCGGGCCCTCTGCGGAGGACGGCGAGCGTGGACCGCCGTCGTTGTCGCCATGACGCTCTACTCTGATCCCCCGGCCCTTCGCGAATTCAAATACGACAAGCCCACCTTGCTGGTGTGCTGGTGGGCAACGTCCTTTTGTACCCTCATCATTCTTCTGCGGCTGGCCGGCCGCTTCATCCGAACGGAACGACTCTTTGCCGAAGACCGCATCGCCGCCCTCGCATTAATTCCCTTATACTTGCGCATGGGTTGTGTTCACTACATCCTTCTCTACGGCACCAACAATGCCAACTTCGACGATGTCGAACTTACCGACGAGGAATTGCATAGGAAAGAGATCGCCAGTGGCCTCGTGCTGGCCAGTCGCATTTTCTACGCCGCAACGTATGTGGCGTCCCTATCCCTTGCATAATTCATTCACCGCCTGCCCTTCCATTCCAATCTATACTCAGGAACTTTGTGGCTGACCATTCTGCAACAGCTTATGGATTCTCAAGGGAACCATCCTCGAATTCCTCTGCCGATTGACCTTTGCCACCTGGGAGCGCTCTTGGCACACCACGTTACGCGTCATTCGGGTCATCCTCATTGTCACTTTTATCGCTGTGGTCATCAGCGATCTCGCCGAATGCCAACCCTTCAGCCACTACTGGCAAGTCTTGCCAAACCCAGGCGGTCAATGCCGCCAGGGTTATGCGCAGCTTATTACAATGGCTGTTTGTAATGTCTTCACTGACTTGCTACTCGTCATTTTCCCAGTCCCCATTATTGTGACGAGTCAGATGACTGTTAGGAGAAAGGTTCAACTTGTTCTGCTCTTCTCTCTCAGCCTATCGGTGGTCGCCGTGACCCTATACCGAGTGCCGAATATCATCAAGGAAGACGGCCGACAGCAGTATCGGTCCCTTCTTGCCTCGGTCGAGCTTCTATTTGCGACGGCTTCCGCCAATTCATTAGTGCTAGGCTCATTTGTACGGGACCGAGGCTTAAAGAAGCCAAAATTCCGCCGTGCTTCAATTGCCGAATCCTTTGACCCGTCGCTACATCCCCGACGGCCAACCTTGCACCGTCACTGGGGCAGCGACGAAGACCTCGTTCGGGATGTTGGAATGGGTGTCGACCCTGAATTACGCGATCAACCCGACGCACCCGACGAAGGCAATGCTATTCTCTTCACGCCAGCTCCGATCATCAGGCAACTTGATCAGGACCTTGAGCGATGGCAGTTTCCACAACGACAACGCAGCAACGCGGAGCGAAGCGACGACTCTCTTCTCACCCACGACCCCCTCTTCCTAACGAGGAGCGAGCCAATTACTACGCCGAGACGGGTCTCATTCTTTGACGTCGGGGGGCTTTTGGACCCTCCCCGCGAAGGCAATGGAAGCATCCGACCCGGCAGCTATGGCTCATCCAACGGCGACTCGGCGCCAGCCCACTCCCCGCCAGCCGCTTCGGTGATGGCCGGCACTGGAGGCTTCCGCCGGGGCTCCACGGCGCTGCTTCAGGATCTCAGTGGTCTCCTTGGGCCTCTCAACACGAGGCAGGCCAGATCCAGGGCTCAAAGCAAGGGGACAGAACTTCAACCTATACCGCAATCGCACCAAGAACAGAAGTTCAACGTGCACGGAAACCCCGAGCCAGAGCTCCGGGATCCGGGTGGTCTTTTGTCATAAAGCACCCACCCTCTCAAATGATGTATTATGGCCAATATCATGGCCTATCACGACCGATATATATATTGCCCACGACATGTATAATGACGGCAGCGGGACGTTTTGGGATTGGACCTGTTTCTGGGACACTTTGTTCAGCTGTATACATATTAGACGTCTGGCTGGCGTTTTGCATGGGCGTCGATGATCCATACGGACCGAAAGCATGGAGACGAAAGGGCATGGAAAGGTTTTCATGACGATACGCGGCCCAACTGAGAAGGGGCGACGGTGTAAGGGATGGCTTCGGAGTGACGATGGGCTGCTTTTTATGTTTCTTGGTATGCTTCTGTTTTTATTTTTGGAATTTTTGGGTGTCTCATCAGGCAGGCATGGGACTCTGGATGGAACTAGTTACATATACCCCGGCTGAAAAGCCAAGTTTTACGATGGATGGATGAATGGACGGTTTGTTAGATGAACGAGGTGAGGGAAGGCGGAGTGGTGTTAGCTATGGTGGGGCTACAGGATGGACATTTGATAAAGTCATTGCTTCAAGCCCGTTGACATTTGCCTTTTCCGAATCGCCTTCGTAATGTGTATCGTGAACAATGTGGCCGACAAACAGATTGTTCGTTTCCTATATCTCGATGTATCAATTAACCTTGCTAAGATTTTTGAAGGTCAGTTCCTAGATTATGACCTTGTCCTTATAGAGGACCAGCGGTCGGGGGTTCCATTATGCCCATGTTCCAGTAGCAGATGCCTCTGGACGCGCCACTACACTTAGTAGCAAAAGAGTTGCTATTCGGTTGGCAGGCTGTGACCAGCAGAGGATTTTAGTTCGTAAGATTGCCTCAAACCAGTCAAAAACCAGTATCGGGTTCACTCCATATCTCTAATCGCTTAGGTTGTAAGAAAGGACAACTTGGTGAATAAGTCTTCATTGGCTCTGCTACGGCATAGCGCAATATACATAAGAACCCCTGGAACGCCAGCTTTTTGAACCTCAAGTGCAGATCGACGCCTCCATCCTCGTACCAAAAGCCCTCTCTTGATCCCATGCAAGGGCTTCGATCGTCCACGCACCCCCCGCTGCGTCGTCACGTACTCATAATCGTCCTCGACCCCCAAATGGGGGTTGCAGGTGGAGACCTAGACGCACAACCTATAACTCGCATAGCGGCCGGCCGTCTCACTGTTTCGGATAATCTTGACGACGTGGCCGCGCTTGAGGCCAAGGTACCGGGAGACGGGGTCCTTCTGCAGGATTCGGGGCAGTTGGGTTTCCTTGAGGCGGTAGCGCTTGAGCAGAGCGATCTTCTCTTCGCGAGAAAGCAGCACGTGCTTAGGGACGAGCTCGTGGTGAGTGATGTTGACGAGCAGGTCATCCTCGAGGAAGCACTCAATCTTGGTGAGGTTCTCAACACTGGCAAGCGACTTGCGGGCCGCGGGGGACAAGGGCACATGCGTCACCATGATGCCCGTCTTGTAGTTGTTGGTGATGGTGTACTGGGCGAACTGGCGAATCTGGGCGACACCAAACTGCTTGTCCGAGAGGAACTCAACCCAGATGGGGCCGCAGTCGGCCACGGGGTCCGGGTTCGCGTCTGTCGCGGGCGGCGTGAACTTTTTGAGCATGGAGTCGCTGGGACGCGCGGAGAACTGGAGCTTGGCTCGACTGTGAGAGGGGGGGAATTTAGGGTCAGCGAGTTTTCTTTCAATCGGAAAGGCGAACAAAACGCCTTTGGTAATGGGAGCGGAGGGGCATGGTCTTACTTGACAGAGCCGTCAGGGTTGCAGTACTCGTCGCGGAAGCGTTCGAGGGAGATGGAAACTTCCTCCTCGGCAAGCTCGTACTCCTGGTGGTGGGTTAGCGTCGCGATCGAGATTGGGCGAAACCAAGGGCGTCATTATCGTCGAGGGGATCGCGACAGACAAAGCCCGACAGGAAGTCTTACTCGGTCGGCACACATCTCGTGAACGGTCCTCCAGGCTCGCCAGAGCCTCACCACCTCCTTTGACTTGGCGTCGGTGGGCACAGTGTCGATATCCATTATTGCAGTGGGCCGGGGGTCGAGGGTCGAAGGTGGACGATTCGATTTGGTCGTGGAGTTGAGAAGAATCCCGAGCCGCCTCAAAAATGTTTCGCTCAGCCTTGCATGGCCGCCGCAAAGTTCCAGGCGGGTCGAAGGGACCGGATAGAGAGGTCATGTGATGATATGAGCCACAGCAATCGGGATGGTGGATCAGCCACAGCCTACCAGCCACAGCTACCTCGAGAAGCAACCTGCTATCCGAGCCTCGCTGCTAGTCGAGGGCTAGTGTCGAATTGGCAGGAAGAACCCTTGTGCAGCAGTCCGCGGTCAGTGGACACCTTGACACCGCTAGGGGAAGGAAGCCGAACAAGGGCCGCGGGCAACAGCAGTCAACATCCCGCCGAGTAGACTGACTGTAAGGGCAGTAGCTAGTACTGGGTAGCACAGCAGCGCCTGCCAGGTAGGGGCTAGCACATAGCTGCGTGCGACCTCGGTGCCATTCGTAGACCTCCACATAGGTGTCATCTGCTGGGCTCTCAGTGGGTTTCAGTGGGCGAGGACAGGTTGTAGGTAGGTATCCGGGGTGTTCACTCCCAGTGTCCCAGCGCAGCGGTGCTCACGCTCAGTGGATTCGCACTGCAGTAGACAGTAGGTTCAGGGGCGCACAGACCCCAACCGCTCACAATCGCAAACCAAACGACACGGGGCAGCCAGAAAGTGGTGGAATATCAATTTCTTTCGACCCTTTGGGTCTTGTAATTTTTTTCCTCTTCTGCACTCCCGTCCTGGCCACCACGTGTCGTCGCTCCTCACCCATCTGCTCCTCGTCCGCCGACTCTTCTCGAGCTGTCCGTCTCGGCTCCGTCACTCTCTCCGGTTTCTTCCCTCTCCAGAACGCCTCGTTCCGTTCCCCCTCATCGCAATGGCCGCCGAGACTGCGACTACGACTGCGCCTGCCACCGCCCCTGTGGTGGACAAGGCCGCCGCGACTCGCCCTGCCAAGCCCGACGAGAATGTCTTTAAGGAGGAGCTCGCAAAGGCTGAGAAGGCTCACAAGGCCTCCATGGACCTCTTGGTACGACCTCAATTCCTCGCCCCCGTTCCTCTGTGAAGCTGCCAACAGGCCTCTGTCACGTATAGAACCTCCATCAGCCCAGGTTCCACTTTCTGTGGCCTCATCTCCTGCCAAGGGACGCTCAAACCAGCTAACCCTATTTTCCTCCAGAGCGGCATCAAGGCCAAGATCGATATTGCTATGCCCAACAAGAACAAAGACCAGCCCAGCCCGACTCAACAGCGACGACAGGAGCTCATCGCCCAGGCAAACGAGATCCGCCAGAAGCAGGCCGGTGGCAAGAACGCCCGCTCCTCCAAGCTCGACCAGATCAAGCGCTACGACGAGCAGGTCCGCAGCAGGATTGCCGAGCAGAAGGCTGCCAAGAGCAAGATTCCCTTCAAGAGCCTTGAGGATGTCGATCGCCAGATTGCCACCCTCGACAAGCAGGTCAATTCGGGAACCATGAAGCTGGTCGACGAGAAGAAGGCCCTCTCCGACATCTCCAGCCTGCGCAAAACTCGCAAGAACTTTGGCCAGTTCGAGGACTCGCAGAAGCAGATTGACGACCTGCGCGCTAAGATCAAGGAGATCAAGGACACCATGGAGGACCCCGAGCAGAAGGCCATGTCCGAGCAGTACAACAAGATCCAGGCCGAGCTTGATGCCATCAAGGCTGAGCAGGATGAGGCCTACAAGGGCCTGTCAAGCCTGCGTGATGAGCGATCCAAGCTCCAGGCTGATCAACAAGAGAAGTACACCGCTATTCGCAAGCTCAAGGACGACTACTACGGCCAGAAGAAGGCTTACATGGCCTACGAGCGCGAGGCTCGTGACCGATACCGCGAGAAGCAGAGGGCCGAGCACGACCGTGTCATCAAGGAGCGCAAGAAGGCCGAGGCCGAACGCCGCCTCGCCGATGCCAGCGACCCTGCCTACCTGGACGAAATTCGACGCGCTCACAGCTTGCTGCAGTTCCTCGATCCCACCCACAAGGTTGAGAAGGGTCCCCTTATGGCTGATACTGGTCTTGGCGCTCAGGCTCAGCGAACCGTTGATGAGGCTGGCCTTAAGGGTACCAAGCTCGTTAGCAAGAAGGACCGCGAGGAGGAGTACGCCCCTGCTGTCAAGAAGGGCAAGAAGGGCAAGAAGGCTGGCGTCAGCACCGCCTCTGCCAAGGGCTACAACTGCCCTCCCTCTGTTGTCGAGGACTGTGCCGCCATGGGTATTGAACCCCCCATGAGCGCCGCCGACGTCCCCGCCGTCACCGAGAAGGTCCGCGCCAAGCTCGAAGAATGGACAAGCAGCCAGGATGCCCAGACCAAGCGCGTAAGTGACCCCCTTTACCTACCCCTGAATGACTCCAGCAGCTAACCACGGGGATATCCAGAACATTGAGGAGGCCAAGCGAAAGATCGAGGAGATCGAGAAGGCCGAGGCTAACGGCGAAAAGGTCGACGAGGTCGCCTCGAGCCTCAAGGAGACCTCCATCTCCGAGAAGGAGGAGTCGTAAACCATGCACTCCCTCTCTCACAGCCTCTGATCTCACTTCAGCACCGTCCCCGTCATCCCGGTGCTGAGGTTCGTCCAATTCTCCCAATCGTACCTCTCTCCTCTCCTCTCTTCTCCTCTCTCCGCCATCTCCATTGCCGTCTCCGTAGTCCGCTCCGGGACCGCTCCGGGACCGCTCCTCGCACACAACACCCGGCAACCTCAAAAAGTCCGACTGCATCCTCGGGGGAAATCCGCCTCGGGGACGGCTTAGCTAGCCGTTAGCATTCATTTTGTCATACGCCTAGTCTATGCCTCCTCGTCCTCACCCACTTTCCCCCCTTTCTCTCCAATTTGAAGCGCCCACGGTGCTGTTTTGTAATTAGGCGCTATTCCAAACGGAAGAGATACGCAAAAAGTTATTCAACTTGATGAAACCCTCAGCCAAGTCTCTTGAAACCTGTGCATATTCTTTCTCTTGCCATGTGCACCGCTGCCTAGTGTTTGTAAGTCGTTAATCCAAGCAGGTATAGGCTAGTTTCGAGTCGGGCACTCATCGGGCACTTGTGTTTGCTTGCATGCATCGTGCACCAACTTCAAGACGTGCGTTCTTACCGCAGATGAGGAATCGGGGAACAAGACTTAGACGTCCGTCCAGACGAGCTAGTGTCGGCTAGTTCGAATCCTTCTGCGTCCCCACCGTACGACAAGTCTGTCCAGGAATCCAGCCAATGTGCCCCTCATCTGGAATCCCCCACTCCTGGAACGACGATGACCTCAACAGTTTAAACAGGCCATTTTGTAGTTATTTTAGCAATTATGCCTCTCATGGCGTGCTACTTTTTAAGTTTCATTACATGCCCAATATGATGAACCCCAAATACTCCAAAACGCGCCAAACCAAGTCTTTTCTAAACCAAAACAAGGGGATATTGGCCCAAACTTTGTAAACCCCAATAATGCCACGCCGGTCCGCTATGTCGGCAATACTCCACACCCCGGTGATGCGATGGTCGTGATGGTCGTAGAATTCGTTATGTGTGTCAGATAATGTCCATAACTGTGGATGCAGTGATCAATTGCCGGCCGGGTCTTTTTCGATCTCAATAAGTAGCGCCGTTGTAGTATGAGGGAGCCTGCGCGGGAGGAGCCCCAAAACCATTTCGCCTGTTTGGAGGGCCTGGAGTCCGGCGCTCTAAGCGGGGATCCATGCGAGGATCTCCTGCCATGCGAGGGTCTCCCACCATGCGAGGGTCTCCTACCAGACGAGGGTCCATGCGAGGGTCTCCCGCCAGGCGAGGGTCCATACGGGGGTCCATACGGGGCATAGGAGGAGGCGTTCGAGATGGAAGAGCCTGTTGCTCGTGTTGAAATCCAACTGGAGCCACGACTGCTGAGGAGCCAGTGGCGCCGTTGGAACCGCTTCGTCGGTTTGCTTTCCGATAGCCATTGAGTGCGCTTAGGGGCGGAGCCTTTACCGCAGGTTCGTCCTCTGCTGGAAGAGTGAGTTCCACCAGACCAAAGAAATATTCCAAAACCTCCGGATAACGCTGGACGCTAGATTGCCAGTCTTCGTCGATGCCTCGCTTGAGTGAGGCTTGGGCCTCGGCAATCTGGTTGGGATGAGGCAGTGCGTTATAGTAGTGGTAAGCATGGGCGGTGATGCGATCCAAGTGGGCGGAGTGGGCGGTTTTACGGCGTTCTGTAAGGAGTCGGAAGTATTCGAGGATATAGTCTTGTGCATGTGCTCGAACCCAAGAACTGTATCAACTCAATTAGATGCATTGATCGGAGAGAGGTCGGAAATGGGCAGGCTCGCGAACCGTATGTCACTGTAGATGGACCGCATCATGCGATCCTCAGCCTGCTTGACTGCCAGCTCAAGTCGCTTGGCCTCACAATCGCACGCCATCGTCGCCGGGGCGTGACATATCGCGCAGTCGGGGTCCATCCTGATGAAGGGTTTTCGATATTGGTAGTCTCTAGTATACATCTTAGTAAAGGCGGGTGGCCGAGATGACATGGGTCCGGTGGTGGCCGCCGGTCAGACCAGTGGCAGACAACAAAGAATACAAAATGATGTACAGGGGGGTCAAGTCATGACAACGTCATGAAGGTCGATCGGGAATCTCCCTCTAACCCCACTGACGAGTTTCATGAGGCACAAACGAAGCGAGGCAGGCAGGGAGACTGAGAGTGTGGACGACGATGGCCAGGGACGGGGGCCGGGGAGTGAGGGGAGGGAAGAGAGCAACTGACCTGGTTAAGAAGAGACGGCCGGCGGGAGAGAGTAGGCTCGGACGTGGCGGTAAGGAGATAACGACACCAGAGGGGAAAGTGGTATGGTATGTCCGTCTCGGACAGCAGCCAGGCAAGAGAGCAGCTGTTTCGCTGGAGCCAGTATGTATCCTGCAAGCACCAGCAGCTCTCGGGGCTCGAGCTGGAAGGGAGGAGAAACTGAGGAGCGAGATGGAAGAAGTCGCGTGGGGAAGCGAAGGAAGCTATGTGGAGAGGTCGAATGAGGAGGGCTGGTCCACGTCCTCTGTCGTGGCTCGAATGCGGGACCGCGGAGCGTATGCAGGCTGGCCCAATGGCCTCGAGCTGAGCCAAGGGAGGGGCGTCTGGGGGCGAACGGTCGTTGGGCGATGCGGCTGCTCAGGTGCTGTTCTGGTAGTAGTGGATGGTGACGAGCAGTAGTAGCACGAGAAGGTGGGAGGGGGGGAT
>JABSTB010001548.1:0-24250 GCA_013756995.1 Neonectria neomacrospora | reverse complement strand
CATCTGGGGTGGGCGGGCTTCTTTGGTTAGGGGGTGTCGACGGTGGCTGTGGAGGCGCATTCCGTGGTGTCTGGAAAGCAGGGTCGGCAATAGTAGGGCTAGAGGGCAGGCCAGCTGAGTTGCCTGAGGACTTGCGCGAGTGCCTCGGGGGAGTAGGTGGCAGGTCGGGGCCACTCCCTATCCTCCGAGGCTGATGTTTGAGGGTTCGGGGGCTGGATGGCTGGGCGGCGCGACGTCTGCTCGATTCATCCCTTGCGATCGGACGGGAAGTATCAATCTTTAAATCATAGTTTTTCGGCCCGGCCCGCGGTACGTGCATATATTCGTACCCCTTATCGTTCTGGGGACGAGGTAAAACTTTGTGCTTCTTGAACTGCCGCTGGCCTGCGAGGCTGGTGTTGAGCGGCAGGTCGCGATAGTCGGGGGGGGAGGCCGTCATGATAGGCGGAGAAATGGCGTTTTCAGCTGCCAACATTTTCAAACGATAACCGAGACCGGAATCCCTTCAGCTGGCAGGTTTGCGACAGTGTCGTAGTTGCCGCGAGTGGCAGTGGGCATGCTGGGGGCCTGGCGGTTGTATCGAGAAGCAAGGCTGGTGGGGTTGGCGCAGAGCAATGAGCAATGGTTGAAGCGAACAATGGACGCGAGGGGGCTAAATGGCAATCTGAGACATTCGAAAAAAGCAAACGATGTGGTTTGGCGGTGGCGGGAAAGTCTCGGTCAACTGGCGACAGGACAATACGGATGCGAGGGTGTCCTCAAAGGCTGGGCTGGGGGTAGGATTTCGCCGAGATCACGACGTTGGCGAGCGCAGGGATCGGCAAGACATAGCTGAGGGTCGACGCGGTCGCGAGAGAAATTGCGGGTTCCGACGGTCGCGGCGAGGTTGTGCGTGCAATAAAAATGCAAGGCGAGGCGACGATGGTTCTCGAATCGAACAAAGGGAGAGGACAGGTGTTGAAGCTGGTGGCGGATGTGCGAGGTTGAGTGAGGTGAGATGATGGCGAGAGCAGAATCTCGAATGAATGGATGACGGGGACGATGGGTAGAGGATGAAGTGGAGGTGGCACACTATTCGTACTACGGAGGCACGGAGCAGATGGAGGATGGGGCCTTGGAGGCGCTAGAAGCCAGTGGCCTCAGTGGCCTCAGTGGTCGGAGGTCCCAGCAAGGTGCATTTCGCATTAGATTCCACGGATCCAATCCCACCGCAGTGCAGCGCAGTGCAGCGCGCAGCGGGCAGTGCGCAGCGGCCACCGACCGTAGGCCCGCCTGTACGAAGTCCTTCATACGTCGTCGCAGCGGACGTCTGACGAAGGAGTCGCTGTGGGTGGTCCCAGAGGATGGCCCAGGGAGTGGTCCAGAGAGCGGCCCCGTGGGTGGTGAGGTGACAATGGTGACGGGAACCAGCCATAGTCCAGCGGAGTTTCACAGCACTGACGCAACCTCAGCAGGGGGATGGAGGGCCCACTCCACTCGAACCAGGGCGACATCTGGGTCTTGCTTGCATGCGTATGCAGTCTAGTCTATGGATAGACACCTTCAGCTGGGATGGGACAGAGGGGTCGTGTCGCGCTCCCCGTCTGGAAACGTCCTCAGGCGACCTGCACAGGCTGCGCTGCGCTGCGTTGCGCTGCGTTGCGCCGGGTCGAACAAGCGAGGAGTCTTGGTCTATGCAATGGATTCAATTCATTGGCATGTCCCGCGACCCCACGGGCCCATACAAATCCCGGCACAGCAAGGAAAGATACTTTTTCGAGGTATGAACGCAGCAGCTAGCTTGGTGGGGGCAGGCAGGTAGCGGAGCGGGAACAAGAACAATTGGGAGGCCATAGGATTGGGTTGGACGCATGTTTCCTTGTTTTTTCTCTCCTCAATGCCAACCTGAAGGGATGGAACACTGATTGACAACTTTGCCTCTCTGGACCACCACCATATTGGCTGCCGGTGCTGATGCTAAGCGCGCGCTGCCCCTAACTCCTACTTCTGAATCATGCAAGCTTCATTTCAGACCTTTGTCGAGGCTTTGGATAGGTGAGTAGTCGGGTAACTTGCAAGATGGCAGTGGAACATGTGCCCATACCCGTAGGTGGGAGGTTACCTAGTGTTCCCATTCGCCGTTGAGCGGCTTGCGACCTTGGCCATGAACGACCCCGCTCCGTCTCCGACGTTGGTGATGCAATATGCGGTTGGACAAATGGAGGGGTGAATGGACGGCTGGCCGCTCTCCTCGACAAGCCTTCCCCTCCCTCCCGATCCCATCACATTAATCTACCGATCTGGGTGAGAGGGACAGAAAGGGAGAGAAAAAAACCCATCCCACCTCGTGCTGCTTAGAGCGGCGCTACATGAAGCATCCTAGACCGAACCCTCGACGAATAGGCCGTGTTAGAGGCTGCATTCTGCAGCTCGCTCGCTGCAGAGTGCAGGCTTTGAACGTCATGACAGACCACTCACAAGGCGTCTCTCCCTCTCCCTCCGTCGCGACCCTCTTTCTCTCGCAGGGTCTGCAGGGCCATGAACCGAATCAGAACGGACTGCTGCAGGTCTGCAAGCCATCCAAAGCGGCGCGGGCCAGAACTTTGGCATTTGGCATGAGATAGGCAGGTCCTTTCTTTTGCCGGGTCTGGCTCGCCGTCCCCTCCACCCGGTGGCTGGTGGTGTCTTCCTTCTCTTCCCCTTCATCCCCTCTTCGGGCGGGATCTGGCATTTCCATGCTGGAGTGGATTCATCAAGGTTTGCCGGCCCGCTCCTGGGGCCGTCTTGCCGTCCTGTCCCGTCCCGTCACGCTGTTCAAGTTGTCTAGCAGATCACAGATGGTGCAAAGTATGGAGTCGCAACACAAAGGTGAGACAGAATCGCCTCATATGTCCCGGATCCCGCATTGCAGCCGCCCCCTCGAGCCGCTGATTTGTCCAGCTCGACGTTGTCTCTCCGTCTTTGCCACTAGCTGCCCGAGTCCCTGCGTCTTGCATCTCGTGTTTGGCGTCTTGGGGCTTTGGTGTTTGGTGTTTGGTGTTTTATGTTAAGCTCTGTCATCTTCCGAGATTCATGCACGAGTACGGGGCAACTTAATCAATCGACTGGTCGCATATGAGTAGGCAAGCGATGCCGAAGGGCCATCTGCCTATGCATGTTCGTACGCAGTACCTAGCCCTTGTGCGTGAAATATACATGACAGAATTGCAGAGATCCATTCCTTTGTCGCGGTATCTAATGTCCCAGTGACTTCCTCGTCTGCAATGCAGTTCCCTCATGCTCGCAGACAATGCTACATACTATATCTTACTGGAGCATATACTTGGTGGTGGTGATTGCGATTTAACTTGCAGCGCGTGCGTCATGGTAGTATTTGTCACCTGAAATATTTGTCTCACACGCACTCCGGCGAGAAGCGTCAGACAATGGCGCTGACATTGACATCTACAGCCTATCATGTCGCGTAATTGCATCGACGGAATACCTTAGGGTAGGTGACTTGACGCGAATCAAGCATGAGTTGAGCGAATGAATGACAAGTGCAGATACCGACTCCCGTAGTTAGAAGGACACCCTCCGGGACTTCTCTTTCCGAATATGCAGCCGCATTATCTTGCATTCATTCATTGTCATCAAGAACTTCCCTTTTTTCGTCCTCGGGTATTCCCCGACCGCGCATCTATCCGTCTGCCGTATCAGGCAGGTCGAGGGTCGCTCGTTGTGTAGCGCTCTCACGCATGACCCACCACACGAATGTTATCTCGCTATCGCAATACCACTTCGTACAACGTCGCAATGGATCGCAAATATTTCATTCGACCTTCATGTTTGATAGACACTCGGACAATAGCACCCACGCTTAAACCGGCTATAGCTGAATGCTCGATGGCCTCTCGAAGTCCGAGCGCTCGAATTAGTCCGCACTCAGCCAGCAAAGAAGTACTGTTTGAGACGCATTTGGGGATTGTCTACGAAATATTGGATCCTAGGTCGATGATGAGATAGGCCGATTGCGCGTCACACCCCAGCATCTCGTCATGATCCATGTCAATGCTCGATCGGATGCGCCATGGTGAAAACAATGGAACTATCGAACTGAAATGGGTCTCTCGGTCCAATGTTACCACGAGGACAATTGGCGGTGCGGGGAACAAGTTCGCTTGGGTACCGATATACGAACTTGCCGTCGTCGTATGTTGGCCCAAATGGGTCTTTTCAACAGCAAGCACGCATTTTCACTTCTTTGTCATGCTTATACTGTGTCCGATTTATCTGGGCGACTGCTCACTGCTCGTATCGCTTGTTGTGTGAGTTATTCCCGTTTGGAATCATCACTCGTGCTCACATCCTCGGACACGGGGCTGAGTGAGACCGGACACGCTTCGGAAGCGGAGGTTTCCTCGAGACACGGGCTCCGTGTGCAAGAGCGAGAGCTGACGAGTCAAGCTTGGGCGGAGGCCTGCCTGCTATTTAACATTGGCGAGTATCGAACCCGACTGCAAGGCAGTGCTCGTTTTGGTGGGATGGCTGCGAGTACGCTTGTTGGTGGGCCGAGTACGACGGTGGCTGGGGCTGGGGACAAAGAAAAGAACACGGACCGTGCAGTCGCTGAGGCTGAAGTCAAGCCACCGCCTCGGTACCTTAGCCGGAGACTGCCAGACGCTGTCGGAGGCACGCTAAGGTTCTCTCACTTCTCACGCAACGTTGCGCGGCGAGGCCACCCCGATCGGAAAATGTTCACCATCCACTGTCACTGGACCTCCGAGACTGGTGATTTTCCTATTTTGGGGCGGAGGGTGGCCGTCATGCCGCCTAAAAGAGCATTTTCGATTACTGGCATTTTACGAATCCGAGTCAAATGCGCTGGTGCCCGGTGACGAGCCACCACACAACGATGAGCAATTTTCTGGAAGAGGGCCGAATATTCTGGTCACTCACTTGTGGCAGACTCGAGTCACCCGCCGAGGCTATTCGCGGCGACATGGGCCTGGATTGTACCACTATACCCAGCCGTTGATCTCTCTATTCATACTTTAACTTTGGGGATCTAGACGTGCCCCAGGGCCCGACTTCCCAAGAACCAGGGTAAAGATGCAAAATCCGTTCCCGATGAGGTCATCCCGGGCTCCGCCCTTTGCTACCGTTGGGCATTCCGATGATTCCATGGCGAATCTGGACTCTTCGTAGGGCTTGGCACCATTTGCGGTGGTGGCGCTGGCCGAATCGGCCCCCGGTAACGCCGGCACATGGCACTTAGCTAACCCGAAATGACGAAGCCATGCACCAAGAATAGCCCTGTCAACACCGACATCGCCTCCACCATCAGCAAACGGAGAGCCGTTGTTTTCTAGTTCCTAGCAGTGCCCCCTCGTCCCGCCAACCGGCCGTCGGCACTGGCAAATCCCGACAATTCGCCATGCAGCACACGTCCCCTCGTTGTGGCTCAACGCAGCCACGCCCAAGGGGCCGACTCAAATTGTCCCGTGGATGACATACGCGGGGACCAGAGGCTGCATATGACGCGGGCCTAGGCTCTGTGGCGGATCGCCAGCATGGGAAAGGCGGCCATATCGTGCAAAGATAGAGAGGTTTACTATACGATGTCCGCTTTGGTCCGATTCCGTTTTAGGAACTGGGTGGGAGGGTTGGCAGTGGCTGTCAGCACTACGCTGGCCCACGTTCGCCCACCCGGTATCCCGCACCTCGTATCGGTTTCGCCATTTTCTCCAGCCACCAGGCCATAGGCTTATCAGCCCAGTAACTCGGGCGGCCGCCATTGGTTCTGACTGCCTTCGAGATGACAACTTTGGACCCGGCGAGGGCGCCTTGCTTACCGAACTGCTAGTAACGGACCGGGGGGTGACTCTCAAGAGTTGAGGGACTAGAATATAAGGACCGGTCTGCCTGATCTTCATCTGGCTCCCATCATCTCAACACACCATTGTCTCTCGCTTAGTATTGACTTGTTCGATCTATACCTTCGTTTGATAAACTCAACTACACAACACCAACACTCATAATGAGGACCACCACTCTGATGCTTGTCGCTGCGGCGGCCGTTGTCAACGCCGGCTACATCCACACTCCCAAGCCCGGATACAGCACCCCCAGCGCCGGGCACAACACCCCCACCGCCATCGAGACTCTTTCGACCGTCTACACCCATCCCCCTCCTGAGAGTACCAACACAGTCTTCAGCAACTCCACCGTGCCCGGCAAGCCTGGCAAGCCTGGGAAGCCTACATATACCGATGTCACTTATACTGAGGTCGTCACGAGTCTCACGACCAAGTGCGCTACTATCACCTATCCCAACCCCACCAAGCCCGGCGAGTCGGTGACCCGGACCCTCACCTACACTGTGCCGGTCTACCCTCACAACGCTACCGCTTACCACAACCCTACCGAGACATACAAAAACCCTGCCGAGACTGAACACCCTGGAAACCCGCCTCACAGCCAGCCTCAGTACCCGCATGACACTACTATCTACCCCCTGCCCTCTGCTACTGTATCACCGCCCCCCCCTCACGGCAACGGCACCTGCGCTACATGCAACGGCGGTTCCGGTGGAAATGGAGGCTCCGGTGGTGGCGGCAGTGGTGGTCATGACAACGGCAGCGGCAGCGGCAGCAGCAACGGAGGTGCCTCCGGGACCGCCACCGCCGTTCCTACCGGGCCCACTTCAAGCTCCGTCCCCGAAACTATCCCCACTGGCGGCGCTGCCGCCAACGCCGTCAGCGGCCTCCTCGCCGTCGTCGGCATTGCTGCGGCCTTCCTCGTCTAAGGCACGACGAGCAACACTTGATAAAAACCCTCACACTCCTTGAACGCGATATGATAGCGAAGCATTTTGCATTTTGTATTTGGCATTGATCTTTCGATCTTTGAGCTTTTTTTCGGGTCGCATAAGCGACTGGCGTTGGGACTTTATTGGCTACGGGTAAATGGTACGGGCTCAATGGATGAGGAACGTCCATGCTTATGCGGAATCAAGCGTCTATCTATACATGCCTATACGCATTATCTATTTATATTAATACTATTACAACAAGTCACTCCTTTACCTTGATCAAATCCCCTCCCGATGACCCTTCCCGATGTGAAGACGCCTGTGCTTGCCTGGCTGTGCTAGTCACTTTGGAATGCTTCTTGTGTCGGTGCTGCCGGAAATCAAACACCCACGAATGTGGTGTGACGGCGTCATCCCGAGACAAGTAGCTCAAATACAGCGCATATCGGAACAACGCTTCCCGCAGCACGTCCTCGGTCGCATCATCCCTGCCAATGCCCTTCTGTAGCGCCGCAACGGTCAGCCGCGTGTCCGCACCCGCCGGAACCCACGACTCGCCGCGCAGGCCGGCCCAGAGGGCGAGGAGGAAGGACTCTGGGATTCGCAGTCCCTTGGGCACGGCGCACTCCGGGGACCAGATGGAGCGGCGGCGACGGCGGCGGAGGTCCTTGGCGAGAGCTGTGACGGTTGCTCGGGCGGTCTGTGGGTCGATGAAGGAGACGAGCAGGCCGAAGGTGCGCTTGGAGAGGACGGCGTTGATGGCGCGGGACGTGAGGCGGGCGGTTCTGCAGCTTTGGAGAGGGAGATAGTGGAGGATCTCCACGAGGACTTCGAAGGGGAGCCTGTCCATGGTCTTGGAAGGATGATTGGCAATGCTGGAGATGATGATTGACAATGCCGAAGAGCTGAACGGGACCAATTCAAAGGCGGATATTTGGTAGAGACACAAAGTATGAAAAGCCTGTGAGATTGAGGAGTAAAGATGAATAGGTTATTGAGTCCCGGTGTTTTGGTATGTGTGCTTCCGATACTGGAGAGCACCTGAATTGGCATTAGAAACGCATCAATCAAACACTACGACGTAGACTAGGATTGATAGAACCTGGTAACAAGATGCAAGCTGATCCATCGGCGGGGCCCCGTGATTTATACGTGACTCATTTTTTCCTTTCAAGCGGGAGACGTGAGACTGCTGGGATGACACACGGCGTTGGTGATCCGTCTGACGTGGGTGGTCAAGTGGTGTATCCGCCCACCTAAGGCCTCTAGGTCTCACTCAACGCCTCGCGCTGACGGTGTGTGCTCCGCTCACTCATCATCGACCTTGATAGACTTTTCATATGTTGCCCTGTAATTCCACATTCCTAGTTTTCTCTAGACTATCGCTTTGCAGATGGTTGCTTCTATGTAGCCCTGTGAATCCATCTTCCCCCCGAGAATGCCTCCTTACACCACGTCCTCCCCAGTCTCCGCCTGCCACCACTGCTGCATGAGCCGCAACCGCTCCGTCCGCTCCTTCGCCAGCCGCCGCCCCTCGTCCGTCTTCATTATGCCCTCCAGAAGCAGCAGCTTTTCGTCGAAGTGGTCCATGGTGTTCTCGAGCGAGCGGCTCTTGGCGCCGCCGAACGCAAACGTCCGCGCGATGCCGACGGCCCCGATGGCGTCCAGGCGGTCGGCGTCCTGCACGACCGCCAGCTCCGGGTGCTGGGCGATGAGCGCGAGCACCCGCGCCGGGTCCTTGATCTCGGACGAGTAGCTGACGCCCAGGCAGATGGTCTGCACCGTCGCGGCGAGCGCCTCGGACACGCCCAGCGACCGCAGGTATGTCAGGACCATGCTCGACGCGTCCTCGCCCGGCTTCAGGTACTTGCGGTCGCCGACGTCGTGGAGCAGCGCCGCGAGCGTGACGAGAGGTCGGCTGGTGTTGGGCGTGTGGGATTGGATGTGGTGCGAGAGGCGCAGAACGCGCTGGATGTGGTTGAAGTCGTGCGAGGCGTCGTAGTTGGCCATGTAGCCCTCGACGTAGGCCGTCACTTGGGCGATGAGGGCGTCATCCACGATGAAGTCTTGGGACGCCATGATGACACTTGCTTGAGATTTTTGTCTCTGATGAAGCTTGGTTTCAGGAGAAGAGCGAGAGAGCTTCTTCCTGACAAGCTAACAACGCTAATGGTTTGGTTTGTCTGAGTTTGCCCAATATAACACGATGCAACTCGATGCACTAGAAGGGAGGAGCGGTAAGAAAGGAGCAGCCCAAGTCTCACAAGCCGATGTTGTTGTAAGACACCAAGGCACACAGAGACATGCCCAGTCAACAGCTCTGCATTTCCAATCAACTCGCGTCTTCGACTGATAAATCACAGCCGGCAGAGGAGTCATCTCATTAAACATGCTGGCACGGCGTCTCGAAAAGGCAAGTCGAATGAGACAAGCGCCGTTGTTGCCTATTCACGATGTCCTACTGTAAATTCGGTGTTGGACCGTTCAAAGCTGATAATAGGCCCGAGAGAGCAAGAGAGTAGAAATGCGAAGGGAAAAGGGCAAAAGGGCAGAAGGGCAAAAAGTAATTCAATGGCCTGTGTTTAACAGGTGGCCGGATCTCTCCCGCCGGGAATTGAACCCGGGTCTCGAGCGTGACAAGCTCGCATACTGACCACTATACTACGGAAGATGTCAGGCGTATGACGCCTGAGTAGGTGGCTTGTGTGGCGGTGTGGTCTGATATTACTGACTATATAGGCTTAGAAGTTGCCACGTGATTTTCTCAACTCCACACTTTTCCGACCATCCACGCCTCTGGTTGCGTTTACTCCTCTGGCCTCCGTTATTTGTTCGACAGCTTGTACTATGATCCAAATCTTAGTGCTTTTGAAAGCCTCTCTTATTACAAGAGCGATTTCATATGCCAAAATGATATCAATTAGTTGCTCAATTATCTCGTACAGATGCTGATCCAAGCATGATCTCTGCCCGTCTCACTGTACTTGGCGAGGCTTCTCAAGTCTAGACATCCACCTCAAAGCCTTGCCACACATTCTGCGCATTGAGAACTATGGGATCGGACTTTGACCCCTTTGTTGATAGACTTATCGCTCGGCAACAACTATCGGCCCTAGGATTATGCACGACAACAGACGAGGCCATCACATCGCCCAGCGCCTACCGCCCCCCATCATTGATCGAGGAAATGCTCATTACACCTTCACGCTGCAAGACATAAACTCTAGTTGTGGGTGTGTTGCAGTCGCTAGGAGGCTTCTCAATCACGCAGGGGGTTCGGGGAACTAGAATCACAGATGGCAGATCCAAGAGCGAGTGGCATCCTCATGACGAGGAGCCCTTGACTAGAGGCGGTGATGATCGAGAGCAGCATGCGTATGGCGTCAACTCCCGCATCACCTGCTCTACATGAGTATATGTCCTCTTTCTTAGCCTGGAAGTTCGAGTTCCCACCGGTGATCTTTTTCCCCTTCGGCTCGACAAGACCAAGTCGTTATAGGCATGATGCCCGTGGCCCCAATTCAGATATCACAAACGATGGTTGAGGGCCAGGAACACGAGGCGGAAAAACAGATAGTGTGTGATTGTCCTCACATACCCGCCGGGGCTAAGCCATATGGAATGCACGGAGCCGGAAGACGGTGACTGCCACTAGACCAAGAAGGTGGGTTAGAGCGGCGTGGTGAGCGTTGATGGCAGGCGAGGATTGCGGGACAAGGTCAGCTTTCGGGGACACGCGGACGGGCCGCAGAAAGGAAGACCGTAGCTCGCATGCCCGAGTGTTCCATGGTATGAACATGATTTTCCCGGCATGCCCTTTCAGCCAGGATGGGGAGTGACGAAGAGCAAGGAACGAGGGACCCTCGGTGTGGAGAAATGGCTCTGCAGCAGAGCGAATTTTGCAAGCCTCGAGGACTTTCGATAGTCCCTCTTAGTATTCGTATGGCAAGAAATCCATCGAATCATGGGGGCCTGGTTAGCGCTTGTCAGGTGTACTTGCACTTCGTACTTCGTACCTTGGAACTTGGTACAGATGGGCAGGATCCTGGGAGATCGTGGACATGGGCATGATCCATAAGCAGCATCTGCAGAATTACTGCCGACCAAGGGGAGCATTGGGAGGCTTGTGAGCCATCACTGGCACCGTGATACGCCACGGCAGTGATGGTAGACGCCGTGATGCCCTGAGCCGTCTCGGTTTTATTGCGATGGCCCCCAACAGCGTCATTGATTGACGACCCGGCAGATGAACAGACAGCAGCATGAACAGGAGCATGTTGATGGAGGCCGCGTGCACACTCCGACTCGCCCGATCCCCGAATGACTGCATGGGCGCCCGGCAGCGGTGCGTCGAGGACTCGGGGACTCGTGCCAATAGGGAAGCCAGGCAGGGAGGGCAAAGGGCATGACGGGCATATCCAGAGGCGTGGGCAACTTGCATGATCCATGGTTTTGGAGACTAGCAACTAGCGGCAGCCGGGAGGGGATTTGGAAAAAAGGAGGGCACCGCAAGGCAAGCCAAGAGAAGGAAAGACAAGGCAGCCCATCGCATCAAGCGATACGGAATGCCGGGCAGGCATTGGAGGGCATCGTGTGCCATGACGGCCAAGTGCAGCCAGCCGCGGACTGTGGGTGGGCTCGATGGCGGTCGAAGTTGGGTGTTCCGCCCGCCCATTGGCCGCGCTGCAGAGTGACGAGGGATGCCAGCCCCGCGGTGCCACAGGCCAATCAGCCGCGGAGAATAGACGCCCACCCGCCTCTGGTAGCGGTGCTTCGGGGCTAGTGCCGGGGCCACCCCCGCTGAAGTGTGCTAAATTTCGCAGCCCTCCTCGCGGCTGGGGAGGGGCAAGCGTCCCTGCACGTCCTGTAAGTGGATCGAGTGGAGGGCGGTTAACCGCCGACCTCATCGCCGGACGTGTGATGAGCGACGGCACCGCTGCCGGGCACCCACACCGCGAACTGGATGTTTCCCTGCTCCGGGGGTCTGATTGGCTGAACTCTGTGTGTTTCTAAATTCTGGTGTGTGAATGGGGATGCATTGCGACTCTGCTCGGCCTCTGGTACGCTGCTGCGATGCTGCATTGCTGCAGAGACGCACGCACGCACTCAGACCCGTGCCGACGTGCTGATGCCGAAGGATTAGCAGCAGGCAGGCTACCAGGCAGTGGCAGCGCTGCTAGCACCAGCAGTAGTGAGGTAGCAGCCAGGAAAGGTTCCTGTACGAAGACCGCAGTGCAGTGCAGCGCAGCGCAGTACATTGCGTCCCGCAGCATTGTCGCATGGCCATGACCTTGGTCTGGGCCGCGCCTCTGCCAATCTGCGCCGTTGTTTGGCGGGCTTCCGACTTCGAGTCCACTCGCACCGGATTTCCCATCCTCGCATTGGACGAGAGGGCACTCAGGTCAGGGGAGAGGAGGGAAGCAACGAGGCCGTCCTCTCACCTTCCCGCCTTCCCGCCACCGGGCCGCGATAGTTGGCCTCCTCCATATAACATCCAGCCAACTCCCCCCAACTTTTTCTTTTCTCTTCTTCTTCTTCAGCAAGCTTCTCAACCCAAATTCGCCCTTTCTGTTCCTCTTGTGTGCCCTTTCGTCCTTTTTTGTCCCTTGTTCCTCTGAGCTGGTCTCGATTTTTTTTTACATTCTTAATCGTTTTGTCTCTAATCTACTCACTCTCAAACAACCCATCTCAAATCCTCAAGTTGCCGGTCAGCTTAGAGACAAATTCCCCAATTTACACCATAATAACAGAAATCGCGGATTTCACTTGCTCGCCAACACTTTCTTACTCCAATTTCCAGCACTTACAGCTTCACAAAACAACAAAACGCAATAATGTCGGCTATCCAACTCTCTTTCTCTCTTCGCGTCTCCTCCGGTGTCAAGTCCGTCCACCTTCTCGGCTCTTGGGACAACTACATCGGTCAGCTCCCGCTCTCCAAGGACAAGACCTCGTCCAAGTCCGGCTCGTGGAAGGGTACCTTCCGATTCCAGAACTCCACTCTCGAGGCTGGCCAGCGATACTGGTACTACTACATCATCGACGGCTACCATGTTGCCCACAACCCCAGCGTCACCTCGACTGTCGAGCCCACCACCGGCCGTGAGCTGAACATCCTCGATGTCCCCACGGATTCACACAAGAAGTCCTCGTCCTCTTCCAAGTCTTCTTCCAAGTCTTCCTCCAAGTCGTCTTCCAAGTCCTCCTCCAAGTCTTCCTCCAAGTCTTCCTCCAAGTCGTCCTCTAAGTCGTCCCGCCACTCTCTGTCCATCGACATCGCCAAGGGCCGCCCCCTGTCCAGCTCCCAGATCCAGGCTCCCAAGCCCATGTCTCCCCATGCCACCCAGCACATCCTGTCCGCCGACTTCTGCGACAACGAGACCATCGAGGAGCTCACCGCCCGCTTCGGTTCCGCCGGTCTCGATGAGGATGACCTCATCACCGACTTCAGCTCGTCGCCCGTTTCCTCCGTCGGCTCTGCCCTGTCCTACCGCTCCGACAGCTCGTCTCCCAACTCCTCGCTCTCCGGCTACAGCACCCCCGGCTCCGACTGCAGCACCTGCACCTGCGAGCGCTACGGCATCACCCGCAAGGGCGACCGTGTCAAGCTCGACTGTGGCGGTGCCCGCTGCGGCTTTGAGGACGACAGCGACCTTTGCTCCAGCGCCAGCGAGGACGAGTACGAGCCCGTCTCTGCCAAGTCCCGCCGCAACGGCATGGTTGTTGCTTAAAGACTTCACCAATTCACTTAGAAGATGCTCAAGATACTCGAAAGAGGCTGAGACAAGAATCAGCCGTTCACTCCTTGCTTCGAGCAGCCCCTGGCTGCGATTTCGCGCCGGGCTGACTCGCCTCATCGTGTTGTTGTAATAAATCAGCACAAATCTCACGACACGGGACGGCAATCCAAGCTGGCCTTGGTAAACGCCCCCGTGGTCGACGCGTGCGTCCCCAATGGGTCGATGCTGCGGCCCTCCCGCAGATGCGGCGGCTCCTGTCGCGACTGCGTGGATAATCACTTTTCAACGGCCCTGAGTGAGCTGGGAGGCTGCGAAAACCCTCCCACAGGACCGGCGACAACACCTGGAAGATCTCGTCCCGCCTCTGAACGGATGAGATTCCTACTCCGGGATAGTCAAGCCGTGGATGTACTGGACCCAACGATGGAGACGGTCTAGGCTAGCCACAACATTACAAGGCAGACCACAGGTCAATTTTATGGTAGCTGCTAGTGTATAGATGACGATTGAATCTATTCTGAATAACCCAAAAATAATTGTGAGCGCCGTTGCAAGTGATGTGATGTAAACGATGAGTTCCTGCTGCAGCTAGAAAGCGTCTCTAAATCCGTCTCGTCAAGGGATGCGGCTTCATTAGTCTACATAGTTGGCTCACATAGACCTACTGGAGCTCCCTGTTTATCCAGATCCACTATGAGGAGATGAATAAGTTGCTCGCTCCTTCGGGGTAATTAATGAATGCCTAGGGCATAACTACCCGCGGAGATTAGTTTACATAGTACCCAACCTCAGTCGAAGGCGGGGAGATGATAGCGGGGTACTTCGTAGTTACAGCGGGCAGCAGTTACCGTGGACCGTAAACCGTCCGACCTGTCGCGTCCCATTCCATCCAAGTTGTTTCACACCGACTTCCACCAACGTCAAGCAACTTGGCTTCTTCATCCAACCTGCAATTGTGACCTGAACAGCACACGACTTCTGTATCCCGAGCTCTAGTTCCGTCTCGACTAGTTCCCATCAACGGCCGGCCTTAACTTAAACCTACACCTCGGCCTTACTTCAACTTCAACTTCAACGCCAACCCTTCGACAAGCCGCAGCCATGGCAGACGACCAG
The DNA here is from genome assembly GCA_013756995.1 of Neonectria neomacrospora. Taxonomy (NCBI): domain Eukaryota; kingdom Fungi; phylum Ascomycota; class Sordariomycetes; order Hypocreales; family Nectriaceae; genus Neonectria; species Neonectria neomacrospora. The sequence continues at coordinate 9,622 of JABSTB010001548.1, read as the reverse complement.
CTCCTCCTCCCCATCATCGATTCCCATATCCACCTCTACCCAGCCTCCGAGACCGACTCCCTCGCCTGGTGCACCCCCGAACACCCGCTCGCCGGCCAGCACTCGGTCGAAGAGTACCGCCAGGCCACCAGCTCCGCCCCGTCCCTCCTCGGCTTCATCTTCGTCGAGACGGACCGCAAGAACGACCTCGAGACGGGCGCCGCCGACGGCTCCGGGTGGGAGGGCCCGCTCGCCGAGCTCGCCTGGATCAAGCGTGTTGCCCTCGGCCAGCCCCGTGACGGCGAGGGCCACTCCGCCGACGATGCGAAGCTGTGCCTGGCCATCGTCCCCTGGGCGCCCCTGCCCAGCGGCGTCGCCGTCATGGAGAAGTACCTCGAGCGTGTGCAGGAGGAGGCTGGCGAAGCGTGGCCCAAGGTCAAGGGCTTCCGGTATCTGGTGCAGGACAAGCCTCACGGAACCATGCTCGAGGACGATTTTGTTGAGAGTGTCAAGCTGCTAGGCCGCAGAGGCTTGGTCTTCGAGGTCGGCGTCGACCAACACCGCCGCGGCAAGAAGCAACTCGACGAGCTCATTGCCTTTGTCGACCGCGTTCACGACGGTGTCCCGGAAGACGAAAAGGTTACCTTAGTCCTGAGTAAGAACTCCTTTGCACTGACAACTGCCCTAATTCCCTGTAACTGACCGAATCATCTTATAGACCACCTCTGCAAGCCTGACTTCAGCATCTACAACATCACAACAGATCTCGACTTCATCGCCTGGCGTACCGCCATGTACACCCTCAGCAAGGACCCCCACACCTACATGAAGCTCTCCGGCGGCTTCTCCGAGATGCCCGACTCCCTTAAGAACCAGACAGCCAACCACATCTTTGAGGCCACCCTTGGCTGGCTTGGCATCATCCTCGCCACCTTCGGCCCCAGCCGCATTATGTTCGGCAGCGACTGGCCCGTCTGCTCCGTCGGCGTTGAAGATGCCTGGCCCCGCTGGCATAGCGTCGTCGAGCGTATGTGCTGGATGGCCACACTGGGCGACGAGGAGCGCGCCATGATCTTTGGCGGAACCGCCAAGAAGGCGTATGGGCTGTGAAGGAAGGGGCAGAGGGAAAATTTGGAGAAAGGAAAGATTTGGGGCTTTGAAGGATGAAAGAAACGCTGCTATGACACATAAATAATGGACACAAGCACCACGACTCCATCGCGGGTCAAAACAAGACCTCCAGCAACCCTCCATCAATTTGCTGTTGCTGGGCAATGACTTATATCCCTGACAAGTAGTCAGAGGTTATTTGAATGAACTATACCCACCAGTTACGCGTATCTCACTACTCGCTCTGGTGACACCTTTGCTACATCTACGATCAATGGCTCAAACTCAGGCAAAGGCAACGCATTAGGTCCAGACATCATCATTAATTAAATAAAAAACGGAAGATCTCATGCTACACACAAGTCCCGTTGCCCATTCCCCAACGCCGCAAGACATGACATGACTAAAGAATGCCCTTCACGCTCGCAACCTCGCAACCGGGTGGCCTTTGCCCTCTCGCCACCCGGGCCCAATGCTCGCAAACAAATGAATTCCCGTCGTACAGTTTTCCTCATCATGAGAGTCTTTGCCTCATTGACCTGTGGCCGTCGTCCTTGGTCTACTCGGCCCCTCGCCCTCGGTAGTTGCCCATCTTCTCGATGGAGCTCATGATACCGCTGCGAGGGACGCCTCCCGGACGGGGAAGGCCGCCAGCGCTCTTGGTGCGCTCGTGGGGAGCGCGCAGGCTAGAGCCGGGAGCTCTCAAGCCGGAGCCACGGGCGCTTCGGAGCTGGTCCATGGTTCGCTTGGGCGTCTTGGCCTCCGGTTGCCTCTCCTGCGGCATCTGAGGCATCGCGGGCATCTGAGGCTTGGCTGGAGTGGGCTGGGCCACGACGCTCTGCATGCTCATCATCTCCTCGGCCAGCTGCACCAGCTCGCCCTTCTCCACGCGTTCTCGCTCCAGCATGCCTCGGAGTCCCTCGTTGTCATGCTGGACCGTCTGCACAACGGCCTCGAGTCGCTGGATGTCGGCGCTGAGTTCCTTCATGGCTGCGCTGTCACGCACCGCCTTGGCCTTGAGCTCTTCCGCCTCGACGTTGACAGGCTCGACTCTCGTCATGGTCGCGTCCCGTCCGACGCGGAGCCGCTCGTTCTCCTCGCCGAGTTCCTCGATGCAGCTCTCTAGCTCCCGGATTCTTTTCTCCCATCGGGACTCGTATGACTTCTTCAAGGCAGTGACTTTAGCCTCGTGCTTGCCCTTGTAAAGGGCGTGGAGCTCGCGGGCAACACGTTCGACAGCGATTTCGACGTCGTGGTTGGAATTAGCACCGCCGGTCTTGGACTTCTCAGGCGAAGACGACTTCTCCATCTCTTTTCCAGCTCGCATGCCGGCCATCTTGCTTTCCGCCTCCTGGTGCATCATCTCCGCAGCTTCCCTCCTCTTTTCGCTCTCCTCCAATTTCTGCTCCAGTTCCTCCCGCTCTCTCTGGCTGTGGCCAATCTCCCCCTTGACCTTTCTCAGGACACTCTCCATCTCTCGTCCACGGCTCTCCCAGCCGTCCCTCTCCTCGGCATACTGCTCCTTCAGAGCACGCTCTTCGCGAAGCTGTTCCATCGATTCGCCAACACGCTTCTCAGCGTCCCCTACGGCAGCCTTGAGAGACATGGCCTCGGCTTCCTTGCCACTCAAAGAAGCCTTGAGGGAGCTGATCTCGGAAAGGAAGTTTGACTTGAGGGACTCCAGCTCGCGGGGGGTGATGCTTGGGACACTCCGCGGAGTTGGCATTGGGGGGATGTCGAAGTCGATGAGATTGGTCATCTGTCGTGATGGCGTGCCGGCGGCGTAGGTGCCGGCTCGCAACGGCGAGGGATTGCCATTTCTCAAGGGCGTCTTCTGGGGGAACCTCATCGATTCCGTGAAATCCAGCAAGTTTGTCGTGTTGCCACTCTCCTGCATGGACATCGGCCGAGGGGTTCGGGCCGGCGAAGGGTTCGCTGTGCCACCGGGGCTCGACATCTTGTCCGGGGTCTGGCCCAACTTCGCAAACATGGTCATGTTGGGGACCGCAGAGAATGTGCTGAAGGTGCTGATCATAGTATCGTCAGGACAAGCGGACTCATCCATCTCCATTGGGGCCGGAGGCGTAATGTTGACGGTATCAGAGCTCAAGTCATTCTCGTCCTCTATATCGCTCTGATCGTCTTCGAATATCTCAATGGCGCGCTTCAGACCCGCGCTCTGTCGCACGGCGTCCTCCAGGCTCATCGTTCGTTCGGGGGTGGCGCGTGGCGACTCGATCGGGTTGCTGACCTTAATAGGAAACCGTTTATCGGGCGACACTTTGCGAGGGCTGCGGAGCGAGCCCAGCTTGTCGGAGGCTCTCGCGTCGAGAGAGTCCATTTGGTCTGTCAGGATTCGAAAAGGGGACAGAGTCGCGCCTGACAGCACGCGAGAATGTCGAGACTTGTGAGGAGACACGTTTTCCTTCTCAGACACAGTGATCTCGTTGATCGATGAAACAAAAGGTGACGACCCTTCTGAAGCTTCGCTATTCGCGTCGGATTGGGTAGAAACTGCGCGCACCTCGTACGCGTCGTAGCGCCGGGTGGTAGGAGGTGTTTGAATGTTGAGAGTCGAGTTTGTTGTAGGAGAGAGAGGTGAAGCCATAGTGAACGACGCTGAAACCAAACCGCAAAGGCAAACGATGCAAAAATTAGCTGCAAAGTGAGAGGAGAGAAAGATGCCGGTTCTCGTTTGCTTGTCCTAAAATGAGATTATCTCGCCCGCCGTTTCAGAAGCCAGGATTGGCAAGGGGCCGTTGTTTACTCGTTGGCTTGGCAACAGCTCTCAGATCATTATCACGTGACTTCACAGCGCAACCCGCAACCACTGCAACATCATCACTACCACTCGTTGCTCATCTATGCATGGATTCACACGCTGACTAGATTCGTACAGTTTGCTGCCAGTCTTGAGGGAATCCGGCACTCGCTGTGAACCTTTGATTTTTCACCAAGTACGTACCTCGGCGCCGCCCGATATGCAACCGAGAGAATCCTGCGCGTATCTGCAGATGCGATGCAAATGTACACCGAAGGTTTATTTATCCATCAACTCAATTCGAGTTCCCTTCTTTTGGCTCTCGAAAGTTATTTTATAGTCACGATGCCATGGTTCACACAAACTCAATTCGTTGCATCCAAATATCTAGCCTTGTATTTGTGGTCCTCGAAAAACAGCTTTTATTGTCCTTCATAACTCGTTACCTACTAAAGCAACATTTCCAAAACACAATGTCTTGGGCGCTTTTGAGGAGCATCAGAAGAGTGAAAAAAAAAAAGTGAAAAAAGTCATAAGTCGTCATAAAGTGTATCCCCAATGCCTCTTTCTTTCCCAATGATTCACTCCGTTGGAAAGTTCGAAAGGCAGTTAAAAGGAAAGCGTGTTGCGCGGGTCCGCCCCGAACTCATCATTCCCGCCTGAAGATCATTACAGGCAGTGCTGTCTCTCATCCATGCACTCGTATCGTTTCTCGGAACACTCCGCGGTAAGGGAAAAGGTTGTTGCAATGGCTCTTTCTTTAAAGAAAATTAAGACCTCCATGCAAAGCGTGACTCATCAGCCATGTACATCCATGACAGGGCATCTTAGGTAACATAGAAGTCGTATCGTAACTCGTCAGCGTATCCTGTAGTCGACAGTGGTGCCGACGAGTCGACTGCGAATAGCAGGAAAAACAAAGCAAGAGCTTAAGAAAGTTTCAAGGAATGTGTCGTTGCACTGTGAAAAAAAGACAGCGCAAAATCCGAATTATTCGCAGGAGACACACAATGTCTCTCAACGCCCAGAATGCTGCGAAGCCTCAAATGAGACGTCACAGGTCAACTTGATAAGGGTTGCGCCGTTACTCGCACTATCGCCGCCGGGGAGCAGCAACAGCCGAGGTAGAACGGTTCATAGCGTCGTAGGTGGGTGCCGGTACGGTCGACTCCATCATCGTCTTGCGTCGCTTAAGGTCGAGATTTCCCATAGAACCGGGACCATCGCTAGGAGGTCGGGAAATGTCGTCATCCTCCTCACGTCCTCGCTTCAGCACGCCGCCAGATCCGTTCATCACGGGCGGCTGGGGAGCATAACCGTTGGGCATGCCAGACATATCAGCCGGGGGGGCATAAACATCGTTACCGGGCGCGCCGTTTGCTGTTCCGCGGTCGTTGCTCATTACATTATAGAGGTTGCTGGTGGTCTGCTGGACACGAGGGGGAGTGTTATATCCGGCATGCTGAGGGTAGTAAGGTTGAGTAGGAGCTGCGCTTCTGGGGGTAGCTCGTCCTGAAGGCGCCGGGTGGCTTGGCGAGCCTGTCATCTCAGGTGACAGGTTCGTCTCGTTGGCTAGCGTTCCGACGCCAGGGGCAGTGTAGTTGTAGTTGTTGCGGCTGCCATCATAGGCACTGCTGTCATGGGTGTACTCGGCATCGTGCTCATGTTCTGTCTCGTCCTCGCCGTTCTGAGGCTGGGGCGCCTGGTCGGCGTGAATCAATCCATTGGGAGGCTTAGCATCATGCTGCTCTCCGGACGGTCCTGAAACCGAAGGCCTGCTTGATGGGGGTCCCATCTCGTTCTTGGGATACGAGTTGGGTGGCTGGGCATACATCCTGTCCTGGGGGCCTGCGTTTGAAGTCTGATAGGGAGACTGTTGCGACGATTGGGTGTTGTACATTGGCCGAGAGTTGTCATACTGTTGCGCTCCGGAGGGGTAGGAATGCATGCTCTGGATAGAGGGCCCAGGTGGGGTGGTAGCTGGGGTTGTTGGCATCGAGCGCGCGTTGCTTAGACCAGTGTCAATGGTCATTGGGTTGTTACCTTGAGGTCCACTCATTCCTTGTCCCTGCCAATTGAAGCTCTCAGAGGTTCCCATGCTTCCCATAACGCTGGAGGCGCTGGTCGGCGGGGTGGGGAAAGTGTGAGCACGATCCAGCGATGGCCGACCCATGTTGTTGTGAGAAGGCAGCGAGCTTTGGGGGCCTGGGAGGGCCATTGAGGGATGGTGCTGGCCTATCGAGGGAAGCCCGGGAGGTGCGGGGTTTCGCATCTGGTTCTGCTCCTGCTTGCGGCGCTCGGCAGCGGCCATGACCTGGGTGGTTCGGCTCTGGTTTGTCGGGTGGTAGAGGAGAGCTCCAATGTTGTGGACGAACAGCGGGTAGAGCATCTCAGTGATCTTCTCCTTGTTGGCAAAGTCGAGGGCTCTATCGTAAGGAATCCTAGTCTCGGTTAGTGGGCCACTCGATTGTACATGCGTTGAGAAGAAACATACCAGACGCCCTTCAAGTGCATGGGACCGATCTTGACAACGTGTCGAACTTTTTCGCTCTTCAAAATGCCGTCTCGGCGACCACGAGTCATACCGGCTACATTCAAAAGTTTTGTTCCGTTAATCATATGGTTGTCTGCGATCTGAGTCAGCTAAAATTTGCTTGTTGGGTTTTCCGAAAATTCTTACCCTCGCGTCGAGCGACGCAAATACCTCGGGCCTCAACCTGGAAGCAGAGACTTCCCTCGTCCTCCCACAGCGTAGCCGTGACACGGGGTTTCATGCCCGGGGGAGGCTGCTGACCGGTGGTATCGAAGCCCTGGTAACCGCTCTGCATGGTACCCTGCGCGCCAACGCCGGGCAGAGGAAGCACGTTCTGGCCACCCATGGGGTTTGACACGGAGGGGGGAGCGGTGGGAGGAGAGGTGAGGCCATTGGCATAACCGTACTGGCTATACGGAGCCGGTGCCGAGTACTGGGCAGGACCCGGCTGCAACAGAGGAGGTTGGTGTTGGGGGTAGTGGCTCATTCCTCCAGAGGTGACAGTTTGATTCGAAGGGCCTGGTCCCGCAGACATGTGCTGGGGATAGTACATAGGCTCGGACTGGTTCATGGCGTCGTAGCTGCTGATGGAGGTGGAAGGGCCGGTGATGGCGTTGACGGGCAAAGTGGGAGAAGGGGTCTTTGGTCCGATGGAAGAAGTGGCCGAGGTGAAGGAAGACTGGGAGCCCGAGTGGGAACCGTTCAAAGACCCAACAGAGCTGACCCGAGGCGACGAAGTACCTGAGGAGTAGGCCTGACCCGGCGGTGGAAGCGGCAGAGATGGCAATCTCTCGCTGCTCATATACGACAAACGCTGGGCGGCGTGGGGGTTAAAGCACGGTACGTCGGATGGACCCCGGGTCTGCACTTGTGAGATCGACGGCAAATCCAGCTTTCCGGTGTTTCCTGGTTCTTAAAGAGGACGGATCTTTTCCGGCCTCGAGGACAGGCTGCACTACCAAACGGATGGAAGCGCAAGCAATTCGGTTCGCGTCTGATCGACGCTTGGGGGCAATTGGGGAGGCGAGAAGAACTCGCGGGAGGTAAACGGCAAACAATCCGAGATATGGTGAGGCCTGGAGTAACCACTGCTTGTCGTCGATGGGAGACGTGGAGACGATGGGAAATGGCTGCGAGACAGACTCGTTCAGAGGCGTACTAATCGTAACAGGACATAAAATAATCAATCGTCTCAAATCGTGACATCCAACGGGAGCTGGGTAGAAGGGCCAATGCCAACGCAGATTCTTGGCAGAGGTGAACGGCGAGAATGGACAGGACCCGGAGCGGCGGGCGTGGGATACGAGCGAAGACGGTGGGAGCGTCGGTGCCGGCGAAAGAGGCTGGGCAAAAGTGTGATGAAGAGAAGAAGGAGGGGTTGAGTCGTGAAGGAAGGAAGCTCGCCAATGTTTTCGAGGCTTCTCTTGACTTCTCTGGCGTCGGGGGGGTTCACCCGCTACTGCAATGCAGAAGGATTAGCTGCGTTGGAGATCGGGGCGGCGGAGGGGGACAAGGAACGTTGAATGTTGCGCAGAAGGAGAGGGGAAGGGCAAGAATCACTCGAAGAAGGAAGAGGAGGAAGATGAGGAAGCACAGGCACGACACTACTTACCTTCCTCGCGAACCTCAGGGTCGGGGACGGGAAAAATGAGGAGGTCGGTGGAGTCGTGGAGTCGTGGAGTCGTGAAGACGGAAGAAAAGCGAGAAACCGCCTCTCCGGGGAAGGTTTTGTTTTAGGACGGTGGTGGTCCGGAGGTCGGTGGTGGTGGTGGTGGTGGTGGACTGGTGGTGAGAGGAGGCAGGTAAGTACGGGTACGGTACGTAGTAGGTCAACGGGTCCCGCAGTTGCAGGGAACGATTGGTAGGGTGAGGCTAGGCAGGGTCGGGAGTGGGAGTGGAGGAGGAGTAGGGGTAGGAGTAGCAGTGGCAGCAGTATTCCGTAGGTGTAGGAGGAACAGAAGGGGGGCGTCTCGCTGGCCCACGGGCCAAGCTCCACGCTCCACGCTCCACGCTCCACGCTCGATGCTCCACGCTCCACGACCCAGGGCAGGGGAAGGGGACGTGGATGGTAGAGACAAGGGGAAGTCGGAAGGGGAAGGACAGGGAACTTGTCGAGGCACCCGACTTCGCACTGGACTTGCAAGGCTGGTTTAGACCTTGGACATTGGACCTTTGATTCTTGGCTGTGGACTCTGGTTATCTTCACCTCAAGCCCTTAACGCCTCTTTTTCCTTCTCGCAGACTTTCGATTCTCAGCGGGCGAAATGGATTGATTGACAAGAACCGCGACCGAGGAGGGTTTTGATCTCGGTCGGCTTGACTTTGTTTTGGGCCGGGGGACAAAGACTGAATAGACGCGAGAAAAAGAGAGCCACTTGCCCCCTCCCCCAATTCCCAATTGACTCCTTGTCCGCGTCTTGTCGGAACGCTTTTTTCTTTTCTTATTCTTCCTTGTCTCTCGTCTCTAATAACGTCCTCGCTTTCCCTGGGCGACGACTGGACAGTCTGGATTTGACTGGACAGGACTGGCTGGACGTTTTGTTGAGCCCGGCAAGGATACCGTAGTACTGCGATGTGCGTAGTGCTCTCCGTACCGTGCTTGTTTCTCGTCGCTCGCTCTGTTCTCTTGTCTCTGTTCTAGCGTTTCGCGGGATCGAGTCGAGCAAACGCCCGGGACAGACCAAGACGGACCAGGACCTTTAGCCTCCTCGCTGTGCTTCTCTCTGCCGTCCCCGTCCCCGGCGAGAAGCTCCACAGTTGGGCGCGCACTGCTCGCTCTCTTGTCAGCGCATGAGCCAGGGCCGCTGGCGCTCACTCTCGGTGGAAGAGGGAGGGTCTAGAGGGAATGGAAGAGCCAAAGAGCGCTCGGAAAAGCGATGGTGGGTGGTGCGAGGGGCGTGTTTACAGGGGGGCTTCGAGCGGGGTGCGTGGAACAGAGTCGTACCAGACGGGGGGTCAGAGGTGCAGAGGCGATCATGGGGGTTGATGGCGCTTGGCGGGTGCTGGCGCTCGCTGCTGGCCGGGCGGCGTTGGCGGCGTGGCCCTGAGGGAGCAGGCCTGTAGGGGCCCGTTAGGGGAGGGCCAGGGATGCCGTGTCGTCGTGCGGGTGCAAGGCACCCGCACAGCGCCCCAAAGAGCCACTGGCCGACTTGGTCGCTCGCTGAACCACCCGCTGGACCACCTGGGCCACAGGGCGCAGGGGATGGAGGGTTGAACTCCATGGGGGCAGCCAGTGGGCC
>JABSTB010001546.1:0-11014 GCA_013756995.1 Neonectria neomacrospora | reverse complement strand
ACAATGACCCTCGAGCCGCCCGCCGCCAACATCCGGCCCCGCTCCGTCCCGCCGCCCAACACCTCCATGGTCCGCCGCGCCCGCTCGCGCTCCTCCTCTACCTCGTCTAGCGACTCCGACTGCCGCCGCCGGGACAGCCGCAGCCGCTCTCACCGGGGCAAGGACCGCGAACGCTCGCCGAGCCCCATCTCCCGCGCCCGCAACGTCGTCGAGGATAACTTCTCCAACTCAGCTACCGGTATTGGCGCCGGCCTGCTCGGCGCCGTTGTTGGTGGGCTCGTCGCTCGCGAGGCCAACGACGCTGCCAACCGGAAGAAGCACAAGTCCAAGGGCTACCACGAGGCCGACGACGAGGACCGCAAGCGCATGGTCTCGACCATCCTCGGCGCCGTCGCCGGCGGGCTTGCCTCCAACGCCATCGCCAACCGCGTCGAGGACTCGCGCGACCGTGACCGCGCCCGCCAGTATGAGTGGGAGCGGCGCTACGGCCGCGAGGAGGACAGGCCTCGCTACGACGCCGGGCGCATTGAATCCGGCTCCAGGGACAGCAGGAGGGATCGAGCTCTGCCTCCTCCCGATGACGATGACGACGACCTTGTCTATGATGATCCGCAATACGACGACCGACGACCCGCGCGCCGCAGGAGCGAGGAGAGCCATCGCTTCCGGTCCTAGTCTCTTCCGCGCTCTTGCTCTACTGCAATGGATCTAAACGACGATATCACGACTGAATTTATGCTATTTGGCCATCTTTTTTGCCCTCTTGGATATCATCCCGAGACCCCATCTAATTAGCCAAAAACGTGCTCGGGAGGCTTGAACCGCACTGATCTCAAGTCATCACCCGATCATCCAACCCAGATTACCGCAAGCCATATAAAATTCCCGCTTCTTTCGACTGCTTCATCGCGAAAGCTACCTTCGCACTCAAATCGGGAAACGACCTCTGCCATACGGTTTGGCTGACTGAGTTAAGGCGGCTCCTACATACCTCACTATTGCTCTGGTACCGGGCTTGACCTTATCAGTCTCGATCAGTTTATTGTTTGAGAGAAACCCTAAGTCACCGAAGAATAGGATCGTCACTGTGCAAAGATACCCTAGTCGAGAGCGAGATGGTCTCGGGTGATGATGATGATGATAATGATGATGATATGAATTCAAACCTTTGGCTTTCTGAACTTGACACTTCGCACCTCTTTGTGGATGGACTGCGGGAGGAGGCGCGGACCATCGGGGCTTGGAACTGGAATGCTTGAACCAAAGGATTAGGGAGAATTTGCAATGTTTTTAATGCGGAAGAACGATGCTATATGATACAGCATAGGTGTTGTTTTCTAGGAGTCACGGCCTCTCGGGATATAATATCTCAAGCATCTTGAAAAGACCAGTGTTTACTAGAATCATCAAATGTTATTCTTACAACTTCGTACAACCATCCTTCTGCCTTTGGTGCCCTCCTTACTGCATGTGTTTGTTGACACGATTAAACCCCCTAAGCCAACCCAAGGCCAACCCGTACACCCTTTCCAATTATGTTGTGCCTCAAAGCCTTAGTTGTAACTTGAAACCCTGATCAATTCGAACACTTCAAGCAAACGTGGGTCTCGGCCACCGGCCCAAGACCCTTTTAACCGCAATTTCAATCCTCCATGTGCATCCCTCCCTCTCGCAGTGTAGTCCGCGTCTGCCACGGCGAATCCTCCGGCCCATGCGACGCCATCTTGGTCCGGCGCCCCTCGTGCTCGCGCTGCGTACGGCAGTCCAGCTCTCTCTCCACAACCACCTTGAAGAACTGCGCAACCTCGGCCAGCGAGATCTGTTGCGCGTCCGGGACGCCGAGTAGCTTAAACAGCGATTGTGCATCCACGAGCTGCTTCGCAATGACCGAGTCAGGCTGGCAGAAAGTCCTGATGCTCATGGCCCGGGCATTGACCTTCATGGCGTGGAGGAGCCCGGAAATCTCAACTACGTCGCCCTGGCGCCGGCCATAGAACCGAAAGTCTTCCACATGAATGTTAACAAGGTCCAGTTGCGTCTCCAGGTCGTACCGGAACCCCACCACCTTTGGCCGTCCTTTGTGCTGCCAGGCGTCGGATACTCTCTTGAGCTTGTCAGGAACCAAACGGCCTTTATCTAGCTGCACTGTGATGTAGTCGTTAAGTGCGCTGCTGAGGTGGTACTCAAGCTCACAATAAAGGAGGCTTTGCTCCCGAGAGTCGAGAGAAATGGTCACCTGGAAGCTCTGTCGGTCTTTGGCTGGATGTTGAGGTCGACGCGCGCTGTGGTGTAGCTCTGCCTATTCAATATGAGTGAACCTTCTCTCTCTCTCAAAGTTTGAAGAATGCATACCATGTCTTTGGCAATCTTCTTGATGCCCTCAAGAATTCCAACCTTCTTCTGTAGTGTCTTCTTCGTCTTGTCGGGTACCTTCTCGGTGCGCTCAAGCCAGCCATTATCTCCAATCATTGTCTTCTCGCCCTTCTTGGCTGTTGGAAAGTCCTCTCCTCTGAAGTAAAACTGAAGAGGGGAGAACAAGGGGGTGTTTTCGGATCGAAGTACCTCTCTCGGTGTGATCGGTGGTAACGGGGAGTCGACAGGACGGGATTGCCGAAGCCCTTCACCAGTACTCTTGGACCGTCTGGGCCTCCGTACCAGACTTTCCGGACGGACTGGAGACTCTCCGATTGAGGAAGGGGTCTGCATTTGAGCCCAATCTTTGTATGCATTGACAACAGCATCGTTGAGCTTCGATCCGGACCGCCGGTGAGTAGCTCCTCGTAGCTCCAGAGGACCAGGGTGTAACATATAGCGGCCATCTTGTGAGTACATAGATTCCGGGCCTTCATCCGAGCCTTCGTATCGGCTTTGACTTAAGGGAGAAACTGAATCACAAACACTTTCCATCACAGCTCGCTGGGGGGCATTCGCATGGCGCTGTCCGCCTCCTAGTTGGAGGGGAGGCGGTGGTGCCTTGCAACGACGCTCAGCCAAGCTTCCTGAGAAAACATCGTTTCTCAATGTCTGGTGGCGGCCTGGCATCAGTTCTGAGAAAGTTGGGGAGCCCACGCCAGAATTGGCTTGTGGGCTGGTGCCCCAGCTGTAGGGAGCCTCCTGTTGAGGCTCTCTATTTCTGCGAGGGCTTGATTTCGGTGTGGCCATTGCAGCCCGCGCTCGGGTTCGTGCCGGGCTGCTGTGAACCTTGTAGCTGAATCTACGGAACTGTTAGCTTGAGCCTCTTATTTCAAAGGGGACGACATACGCATCCGTGATCTTGTCCATCTGGCCCTCTGTCAAGTTCATTCGAATGTGAAGCGGCTGTCGGACTAAGCGCTTTCGTGGAGACAATGACCGGGCCCGTGAACTTGAAATAGAAGGTAACAGGTCTCCTTGGAGCGGAGTTAGGGAGGACGTTGATGGATCAGAGTGGTGGCTCTTCTCCTTGTTCTGACCGCCTCGCGGCATTGGACTTTTCGCAAAGCCACAAGCACAGGTGGATTAGGCTGATTCAATGCAATCGAAAATTTGGCCCATGACACGAAGGCGAGTTGAGAACAGAGGTTGGGATGAAGATACTGACAAGTTGAAGCAGTGAGGGTGGATGTTGGTGATCCTCGGGAACGTAAAGTTGTTAGTAGGCAAAAGTAAACAAAAGGGCGCGTCCCACGGCGTTAACCAAAACAGCTACCTACCCAGGCAACTGATTGCGAAAGCCCGGGCTTTGTTGCTTAACCCACCTGGCAGCTGGCAACATCTGTTGACAGTTCTCCGCAGGGCGAGTGGCGGGTACCTCTCAGGTTAGTTGTGCAGAGAGCACTAAAGCACCAATGAGATAGATTACACTGGCATTGCTTTCTAGGCAATTCATGATGCGCAGAAATGCGGGACAATTTGTTTGCGTACTCTTACACTTGGCTGGCACTGAAACCTGGTCGGGACGGATGATTGCACGTGGTACATACTCTGAGAAACAGGTCGCAGCCCAATCCATGGCGCTGACCGATTAGAATCCTTCGAGTGTTCGAGGACTTAGATCCGTGTCCTTCGATGGTCGACGCCGCTGTCGAACCACAGCTGAGGTGTAAAGGGACCTTGAAACCTCCAAGAATACACCAGTTCCCGCAATCCTGGGCCAGCGACCACATCCATTGCTTTGTCTTCAGCGACAGGGAGCTCTTTAATAGTTGGCGGTAGTGGCCCACTGTCTGTGTAAAGGCCAAATTTACGGGCAAAATTAGCATTCGGAATCTCCCACTCATTGACACGAGGGCTCGGCCTTGACTCTAAGATATCGCGTAAGGAGGTTGTTGTGGTGAAGCCTTGCCGACCTACGAGCCATCTCGTTCTGATTGGTTCCATGGCAGGTTTCTTGAGTTTGCAAACATTCCGAAGAAACCCACAAATCTCGCTGTGACGCCTCGAGCTTCTTGGCTCAAGCTGAGGGCTTTGTTCAATAAGGCGAGTCCCTTCTGTTAGTCTATCCGATTCGCTGTTCCAGGAGAGGTCGTTCAAGTCGATCGACTTTTCTCCAACTAGCCTTCCAGTCTGCTTCAGACTCGAATTCCATTGCAACTCGTGGAACGCTTTGGCATTAATGCGGCGAAATGGGCGTGTGCCTCCAATGCGTGATGAGACGTACATGGTGTACTCGATCATCCATTCTTTTCTCGTCCAGATGCCGCTGGTTTGAAAGAACGACTGCTCGCTCGTGGGTGAATGATCAGAGAGCTTGGTTCCATAGCGTTGAGAGTGGTCCCCCCTCCATCGAATCAGAGTGGTAGTCGGTGTAATGGCAGATGTAATCGTCGTGAGATGAGGAACGTGGGGAAGTTCAAGATCCGCCTGTGAAAGTGATTAGAACTGACCTAGACCCGGGTATCACTCTCAAAGGCTCACGTGTCGGTTCATATGATCATGTCTCCAACGCTGAAAGGCAGCTCCTGGGTCGTCGGAGTGTTGACAATCGACTTCAATCATCTCGTAGAGCACGCCACCTGCATGACCGAGGCACTCGTCGCCCAAGTGGTCTCGCAGCACTAAGAACACCTGGGTTTAGTCAGATAGGGCTCATCTACCGAGAAACTGCCTGCCTGACAAGACGGATGCCATCGCGGTACTGGTAATTGCGGGGAATGTGGGCGCAGTATCTGACGAGGACGTTACGACATTCTGAAGTGAGCTTAGTCGGAGGTTGTCCCATGTAAGTCAAGACTAGGAGATGACTACTCTGTTCGTCAAACACCCCGTTTGGCCCATTGAAACCTGCAAGCTTGGCGGTTGGTGACCGCAAGAATGCTTTCGGGGCCTTGTCCATTCCTAAGCCAAGGCTGCATGGGGGAAATCGCTAGGAGGATCGGGGTCTCCCTGAGATATCGACCGGTACTTGGGCCGGGAGTAGCTGAGCCCAGCCTTCGGGGAAAGAACGGAAGACCTGCCGCAAGCGAGACGCTTATGCCAACTAGAAGACAATCGAGATTAGAGAACAAAAGTGATGCTCTATTGGGGGGGAACAATCTCGGCCTTTCGAGTCTTGGGTCAAAGTTGGAAGACGTTTGACTTTGCTCTTATTGCTTGGAGGAGATGATGAAGGATCATGCGGAGCATGCCAGTTCTGGGGGGGCACCTGGCAAGACAGGCAGGAAGGGTATCTTGTCGCCTGCATTTCACCGGAAGCACGCTACACTATGACTACGCCTGCCATTTAAACTGCTGGCATGGTGACGGGAGGCAGGAGCTTTGGAAGCTTCCGCCTTCAGGTTCTTCCCCAGTGACAGAGGCAGCCTGCCCGGCTAGTAATGGTCCATTCATCAATGGTTTGGCACCTAAGAATCAAGGAATTCGTTTGCCCTCCATCAAATTGCTAGCTCTCAACTCTCGCGCGAATGTTACACCGACCTACGAAAGTAGTAGAGGCCTAGATGCCACAACATGTGGTTAGAAACCCGATGACCCACGCCGTGATGGAGTCCAGCCATGCGGCACTTACAGCCGGTAGACTCTAGCTACGACAAGCTCAGACCGTACCTACCGCATCTCGGGGACTCCAGACATGGCGACAGGGGTCGGTCCATGGTATGGTTGGCCCCATCAAGGCTGGAGGGCAAACCCCAACGAGACAACCAATAAAGCAGGCTCAAGTTGCTATTACACGTGTCCCGGAACACCGAGCGAAAAGGAAATCCAAACTTAGCTGCCAGCCTACCAGAGCCCGGGCCTAAGGTGGCATTGCGATATGAGCGAGATCTCGGGCTTTCGGCGGGTTAGTGGGGTTGTCTTTTGGCGTCCATGTCCGGCCCCTCTCTCCGCTAGCATTCTCGTCCCAAATGTTGCCCTAGGATGGATGCTGTTAATCCAGAGCATCAATTAATGTGGGCTGCTAACAAATGTCATCTGCCTCTATCATTCCTCTCTTCGCATCCCAGGATGGCACTCCCGAAGAATCAGCCGTCTC
This sequence comes from Neonectria neomacrospora, assembly GCA_013756995.1. Classification (NCBI taxonomy): domain Eukaryota; kingdom Fungi; phylum Ascomycota; class Sordariomycetes; order Hypocreales; family Nectriaceae; genus Neonectria; species Neonectria neomacrospora. The sequence goes on along the minus strand of JABSTB010001546.1, from coordinate 4,563 downwards.
CGGCGTGCCCCACCCTCGACTCCCGAACTCAACTCCCGCACTCCCAAAACGGCATCCGTCCTCCTCACTTCCCCAGACGACCCCACACACGCCGCTCCAAGATGCAAGCCCATGACACTTTACTGGCCCTGGGATTCGTTGACATCGATCCGCCTCGTACTCTGCGTCCTCGACGCAGACATCTGCACCAGCACTGGCACCGTTTGCACCCACCCGAGCTCTGTTGCCGACCGAATCCTGGACTTCCTTTGCATGTTGCCCCCCCCGTCTACCGACTAGTTATCTCTGCCTAGCAACTGTCCGGAACCCTGTTCTCCTATGCGAGGTACCTCCATTCTGATCTTCCCGAGATCTATGCCGTGATTTAGTGCGTCATTGTCGTTGAGCCAAGCGGCCACCGGCCCCAATCTCTCGGTCCCAGTCGCCTCGGCTCGTCTTGTGTATCCCTCCTACGGCTGGCGCTGACCCGGCGGCTCCATGAATTCACGCTTGACTCTCCGACAGGCTGGTGCTAATTATTTATTGCCCCGACTCCCTTCCTGTTTTGTCGGCCTGGGATCATCAAACTCCATCTCAACTCCTGGCGCATACAAGATACCCTTGGCTTGATTGTAACATTTATCTATCACTACTACACCATGGCGTCAAGTGTATCAGAGCAGGACCGCTCCAACTACTATGACATTGGTAAGTCACACTGCTTGGTGCTGTGCTGGGCGGTATGAGTTACTAACATCGATTGATAGTCATCGTGGGAGCCGGACCGGTTGGTCTCATGCTGTCAACATGCTTGGCCCGTTGGGGCTACAAGATCAAGCATATCGACAACCGAGCCGAACCGACTCCCACCGGTCGTGCGGATGGCATTCAGCCGCGCTCCCTGGACCTCCTGCGAAACATGGGTCTGAAATCGGCCATTATGGCCCACAAGCCCGCTCGTGTCTACGAGGTTGCATTCTGGGATCCTCCTACATCAGGCCATGGCATTGAGCGAACAGGCACATGGGCCAGCTGCCCCGACTTTATCGATGCTCGGTATCCCTTCACAACTTTACTCCACCAGGGTTTGATTGAGCGAGTGTTCATTGCCGACCTTGAAAAGAACGGTGTCAAAGTTCAGCGGCCATGGACGATCAAGGGCTTCACGTCAGACGAGAAGGCAGACCCCGAGTACCCGGTTCAGGTCGAACTAGAACATGTCGACGGAACTGCCCAGGAATCTTTGCGCGCCAAATATCTCTTTGGTGGCGAGGGCGCAAGGTCGTTTATTCGAAATCAACTACAGATCGGCGTTACGCACAAGGACCCCATTGCCCACGTGTGGGGAGTCATGGATGGTGTCGTTGTCACCGACTTCCCCGATATCAAGGTGGGTTTCAAGACATGAATGTTAGCTTCGAGACTTTTTTGCTGACAGCAGAGTAAGATGAAATGTACCATTCACAGTGAGCATGGCTCTATCATGGTCATCCCTAGAGAGGACAACATGGTCCGCCTCTATATTCAAATCGCCTCCTCGACGGACTCAGACTGGAACCCCAGGAAGACGGCTACCGAGGCTGACGTGCAAGAATCGGCGAAGAAGATTCTGCAACCGTACAACATCGAATGGGAGCGTGTTGAGTGGTACTCGGTATACCCCATTGGGCAGGGCATTTCAGATCGTTACACCCTGGACCAACGAGTATTCCTGGGTGGCGATGCTTGCCACACGCACAGCGTGAGTAAAGAAAACCCCTGCTTGTGAAAATGGTCGTCGTTATTGACATCATGTAGCCCAAAGCTGGCCAGGGGATGAACACGGCTTTCCTTGATGCCCAGAACCTGGCGTGGAAGATCCATGCTGTTGAGGCCGGGTTCGCCAGCCGTGAGATCCTGAAGACGTACGAGCCAGAGCGCAAGAACGTTGCGGAGACACTTCTGAGCTTTGATAATCGATACGCCAAGTTGTTCTCCCAGCGACCACCTCCAGCGGACACGGTCAAGGCTGCGTCGGACAGCCATGGCGCGAACAAGACGGATGAAGACAATGAATTCATCAAGACATTCAAGGAGTCGTGCGCGTTTACGAGTGGATATGGAGTATTCTATAAGGCTAACGCTCTGAACTGGTCACCCGAGCACCCGGCCAAGTCGCCGCTCATCCACCCCGAGGGTACCAAGCTGGCAACGGGTCGCCTGTTTATTAACTCGGATGTGACCAGGGTTGTCGATGCCAACGTGGTGCACCTAGAGCAGGAGGTGCCTCTCAATGGATCGTTCCGGCTTTTCGTCTTCGGAGGTGATATATCCAAGACATCGAAGGCCTTGCGAGATTTCGGGAACAGCCTCAACAACAAGAGGTCATTTTACTCAGCATACATGCGAGAGGACCTCAGCAAGGTCTCCCACCACGAAAAGCACAACCCGCACAGTCACTTCTTTACCCTCTGTACCATCTTCGCCGCCAAGAGGCCCGACATTGAGATCTCTCGCGACCTCCCCGACGTGCTTGCGCGATACAGGGACCATGTCTACGCCGATGACCGGTGGGACCCAAGGCTGCCCAACGCCAAGGCTGCGGCGCACGCCAAGATGGGCCTGGACGAGGACTTAGGCGGAGTTGTGGTTGTCCGGCCCGATGGCTACGTGGGTGTGGTGGTTAGCTTGGTGGAAGGCAGCGGAACTGTCGATGCCTTGAACGAGTATTTCTCGACTTTCTGTACCAAGAAGCTGGGTGATGTGATGGCTCAGCTATGATGCGGGCAGTGATTGATATAGCAGGCACAACAGTGGGGTGGGAAGGATGGATAGAGTTGGAGTCGACTGGTTGAGACGAATATGTCGTTGCTTGTGGTAGTATTTTGTAACTCAAGAGTAGAGGGTGAAAAAGGCAATTGATACGCGTTTTAACTAATACCGTTAATGATGACCGGTCATTCTTAGTCATGGTTATTTGAGCACCTCCATTTTATACAATCCGCTGGTGTCGGAAATAATCAATCTTGACTTGATACACCTCAGCAGCGTCTCATATTCGCCTCTAGGTTAGGGAGTAAGCAAAAGCAAAAGTGACATCACACACAAGTGTCCTAACATAGGACTGATCAATGGGTGCATTATAACTTAGAGAACAAGTTAGTGTGCCAAACTATCTACCGAAGTACCCATCGTGAATTCCCTTCTATTCTATCTCGTCGCGCTGACAAAAGTGCTGTGATGCCAATTGCTTCTGCAACCTTTACACAACCCTCAATGACCGCCCAAACCGTCTTAAAATGTCGTGCACGGATACATATAGTTTGGTACTGATTCTAAATGAAGATTAGGCTATCACTAGGGATAATACCTATGAACATTGAAACCCATTTGAAACTATTTATAGAGTGTTACACAAAGATACATCCCGTCCGTTTAACACTTCAAAGTTGACGTCTATTCGCGTGCGCAAGAGTGACAAAGGAAAGGGCGCTGGATCGAGAATGGTGTCTCCCTGGCCAATGAGAAATGGAGTCAGACATCGACTCAGATCCCGTGCCCCACCCAGCGACAGGCCAATCGTGGCTCCTCTACTGGCCCCGCCCGAGCTTGTCCAAAAACCTCCGCCAAAATCGCACTGAAGCTCCCGCCATTCTTTCAACACCACAGCGTGCTCACCCCCCGTAGCGAAGCTATCGTCCACCATCCTCACTCTCTACCACGATGCCATCACCCCTATCGACCCGGAACGATTAGGCGACACGTCGAGCCTCGGTGTACGTACCTCGATTGTTTACGCGCTCCCGTTTGGGACCAGCAGCGCCCACGCGCCACACGGGCGAGGTTCTAAATCGACGACGCGCCTCGCCCCTCTTACTGATTGCATTGTGCTGTTGTGTCTGTGTTTGCCTGACAACGCTCTGTTGACCTGCGCCGCCGCGGACTCGCCCACTGTAAGATAACTTCACTTTCACACCCACTTTCGACTCACTCCAGCATCGGCTCTGCTCCTTTGTGTTGCCCGCTGCCTTTGAACAACGCCCAACTCATCCTCGGCTTTGTCTTCTACACCATCGCAACCTCTCTTAACTTGTTCTCTTTGGCCTCATTCCCGTAGCTGGATGTTGCTGAAACGCCTTTGTCCTTGCTCTATTGACACTCGCGACTTCTTAACTGGTCTTGATCCCTCTTTCTCTACTACTGTCACGCCCTTCTTCTTTGTCAAACCGCCATCGTCATCTCGTCGGCCTCCTGCTAGTCTGCAGTGACGATGTCTTCATCACCACTCGCCCGCTACGGCTTCCATACATCTGCTGACAGTCGAGGCTTCTCCAGACCCAGCTTCTTAACAGAGGCCCCAGCTTATCCTCGACCACGACTTCCCGCTGTCTCCAGAGCAGCACTGCGACAGCCGCCTGCTCCCGAACCACCCCTCGACCACATCACCACCCCGCCGAGGCGCATTCGACGGCCCAACAGCCGCTTCCTCATTGATACTCCGGGCCATCGCCCTGAGTCTACGACTCGAACCCGGCAGCCCCGTCGCTGGACTCGTCCCGCACCCCCAAAGGTCCGCACGCGTCCACCCGCGACACCCCACACAAC
>JABSTB010001545.1:0-11554 GCA_013756995.1 Neonectria neomacrospora | reverse complement strand
GCTCACTCTCGCCAACACACTATCACAGACTAAACAGCTCTCTAGTATAATACTTTTAAGTATATTATCTATTCTCATATCCATCTGTGCCTTCTTCTCTTAGCCATCTATGGGTCGATCGTCTTTTATGAGTTGAGTGAAATGGCACAACCCAGCATTCTCCACGAAGCCCAATCTGCAAATATACTCAATTCATTGGGAATTATAGCCCTAGCCTTCCTCCACTTCAGGCGTACCCAGGTGATTTTATCTCACTTCAGTACCAGGAAAACGGCCATATAACACTTCCCTAGAATACACCACAGAAAAATCAGTAGTGGGCAAGTTCACGTATATCAAATCATAGGATGACCTTGAGACCGGCATTCCGACCCCAGAGTCGGAGTTCGGGCTGCTGNNCCATCGGACCCCTCAATGACCTGACGAACCTCACGTTGCCCTAATAGACCTCTTGGTCCCGGGCCGGCCTCTGACCGCGGCTAGGTCTCTAAGACCGATCTGTGAGACCTTCATCATATAGAAATCAAGAGCTTCTTTCCAAATCTGATCCCTATTGCTGGATCTAATAGTATAGGGCACTTCTTCTCCATTACAAGATGACCAGTTATTCTCTATTCATAAAATTTGGAACAGCCACGGAACAAGAGGTAATACACGAGGAAAGCTTTTAAGAACTTGGAAGTCAGCAGGGCGAGGTTTCATTTATTGAGGGGCAGGAATTGAAGCGCAAATGTCAACACTTGGAATGGTAGAATGAGCACTCCTTAGACATCGACTAGGTTGTTTCAGTCTTGGTTCGTCGTAGCTTGAATCGTAGCTTGAATTGCCTATTTAAAATGATAACATACTATTTGCACACGCAACAGCGCTAATTGTCCTGTGTCCCCAACCTCCGCTTCACTGGTAGGCCAGCATCCTATTTGAGTTTCTCAATCTCATCTCTTCCCGTAGACTCCTTCTGTGGTATGTGAGCTTAAGTATATGAAGGGATACGATTGCAGGCTATTACTTAATGAGGTGCCTTTCCACAGCTAGGGCACTGGGTTTGAGTGGTAGACACTTGCGTTCCACAATGCTTACAGGATACGATTGTGGAAGGCATAGTAGGTTTTAATGCAGGCTACCGGGAGCAAATAAGTATAAATGAAGGATAACTGACAATCTAGTGTAAAAATGCTTTTACTAAAGATTGATTCTTCGTTGGAGATTTGTAGTTTGGTCTTATGGATAAGAGTTTTGTATATTTACTCCGCGATGACAAATGAAGCTGTCTTTGCAAAATCACAAGCAAGTAGAATGAATAATCGTGCACGTCATAAAGAGCATAGCCGAGCAGCGGGGTTATGTCCACCGCATACTCGCCCCAATCAATGCTCATGTTCTCTATCACGAGGTTGGATGCTGGGGTATACGCCTGCAATGATTCTGCCGTGCTACCACACCATCACAGGTTTGCCCCGCGAAGCCGCATCCCAATCAATCATTCAGGACCACGTAACTGTCATATGACCCCCTCAGTCCTCACAAGGTCGTAATCGCGTCATTTGACCAATTCGCAATGCCACCTTTCAAGCGCCCGAACACGTCGTTGGCTTCATTCCGCGAGCGTTGCGTGAATAGGGGATCGCCTGACGGAAAAGTCATGATGGTGTGTGTGTGGTAGCCATGTCGCGAAAGGCATTAACATCCATCAGTTTTCTCCACTTGGTCGAGCTGTCACTTTAATCAGTATAGTAACGACTTATGTTACCCCCGAATTAGATGGTTCATACTTTCGATTGAAGGAAGTTGAGCAAACTAGGTCCATCATCAATTTCATCATTAATGGCAGATGAAGGGCCGAGCCGAGTATAAAATGGAGACTCGAATTCAGGTGGGAAAAAGCCAGCGTACTCCCAATCGATGATTGCCTTGACTTTCAATGTGTCTCGATCAACGATCACGTTGTACTGAGATAAATCATTGTGGCAAAAGACATATTCGGCCTCATCTGAACTTGATGATTGGTGAGTCCAGTAGTCGTTCTTCGTATGCAGGGTGGTTCGATACGGAGGAATGATGATTCCTGATGGCCCGCCTAACTTGCTAGATTTGCGAGAATGGAGTTCCATCAGATAATCCTCCAGTTCTTCACGAACCTGAGCCTTCTGATCGTCTGAGAGCTCTGACATTGCGAGGCCTTCAACATATTCCGTAATCACATAATATGCACCATCGTCCTCAAAGTGGCAGTAGAGTTTTGGAACGGGGATGTTGGTATGCTCTCGAACATACAGCAGTGACGCCGCTTCGTTTTTCAATCGTTCGATTCCGAGACGAGGGGTATGGAGGCCGGCAAAGCCAGTACGAAACTCCCTTGGCCGCAAGCTCCTCTTGATGAATGTGTTCTGACAGCGGTAATATTTCCTCTCGAATGTTGTTGCAAAACAACCATCCTCTTTAACTAGATTTTCAGGCATCGCAGTTTCAAATGAGGACTAAAGACAGAATGATTAGCAGTCAGGCTCACATCTAGAAGCGAGCTGCAAACACCATATTAATACAATATGGCAAGGGAGAGGACTCAAGCGTGCAAGCCGGGGAAGAAGAATTCTCACCTGTTGGAAGTTCAGACTGCTGGTGGCGTGGAAGGAAAGCCAATGAGACGCGCGCTCCCAAAGGTGGTTATGGAATGAATCTAGGACGAAGTGGTGAATGGCGCGTTCCGCGGTGGCAGGTGTGTCCGACACGTGACCGGCTGTAATCAATTTAGCAGGCGGAATTGCGACGTGCTTTACGACACGGAGAAATTGATGATGATTAAGGGTCAAATAGATGATATCAATTGATGATTGTTACAGCCGTAATTAAGGCTGTTGTTCTGACTTGTGATGATGTATCTGCTTGTTCCTTGTCTCAAGGATTTCCCCTCTTTTCGGATGGTGTCAGACGGAGGAACCAGCCGCAAGGATGACTAAGAACGAGGCAGCCGGATCAAACAGATACATCATCAAGATCACGATCGCAACATCATTCAATCTATCTGCATCAAGCATCAATTGAGCCAGACTATTTGGCCCTGAAATCATCAATTTCTCGTCCCGAATAACACCCCAATTTAGGCCGCTAGACCGTTTCTATCCGGTCACGTGTCTCCAAACATGGTGGCTGCCTTCGTTGGAAGTGGGTACGGTCTCCTCGGAGACCCTCCCAGACTAGGTGTTGCTGAGCATCATGTGGCTGAGCGCCGTGTGGCTGAAGCCTAAATCGTTTTCCTGAGCTCCGGTCGTAGCATCCTCATAATGCCTCAGGCAACAAGGTATCAATAATCCGGTTCACTTTGGGGAAACGTGGAAGGTCCTTGACCCATCTCCCGTATTGCACCCACGTATGCCTTCCTACGCCTTTCCAATCGTCCAACGCAGCGCTTCAACCTCGAGCGCCTTTCGCGGATGACAACCCTGCATCACGGGATTGGACGAACACAATGATCTCGGCCGTTGATCATTTCTCCGAGATACTTCCAAGTGCTGTGCCATGGCGTGTCATCACCAATCACTGTGCTGTCGCATGGAGCTTTGCGCTTCGAGTGTTTGGCCTGGTTTTGCCATCGCTTGATAACAGAGTTGGGAAGTTGGCGTCGGTTAGTGGCTTTAGACTGCTTGTTCGCCATTGTCGCTGGAGATTGATATACTGATCTGGATTTTGAAAGGATTGCAAGGCAACGGACCGTGTCTCCCCATGCCCCGACCTCCTCGCAACAAACGATACGTCCATATCCTCCGAGCTGCTCATGGTTGGGAACACGTCCGAGACTTGGCGGATTGGAGATGTGGTCCGAAAAGTATACCTGGCTGATTCGGATGCAGACATAACGCAGGCGAATATCGAGGCTGCGAAGAACGAAGCCAATGTGTACTTGATTCTCAAAGGACACCGTCTGATCGCAGAATGTCTCGCTATCGGCCCTACCAAGGACTACATCGACCTGAAATTCTATCCCAGAGGAACGTTGCGCGACTATGTCCACTCGAACCGATACCGCATCTCGGATCCCCAGCTAAAGACATGGGCCTGCCAGCTCGTAGAGAGTGTGGCCTACATCCATTCAAAGGGTGTTCGGCATGCAGATCTGCGACTAGATCAGTGGCTACTCGATGAAGACCTACAGCCACGTCTCGCTGATTTTAATGGATCCGGATTCGACATCCAGCCGGACCTTGGCTTGGACTTTACAACAGCTACGAGCATCGAATCTGCATCTCATTATCTCCCCCGCGACGACAACGAAGATAGCACTGTGAAGTCAGATCTGTTCGCCCTGGGATCCTCGATATTCGAACTCATGGCGAATTCGGCGCCATATGAGGGCATGGATCATGATGTTATTGTATCTAATTTTGCAGGGCATATATTCCCCTCTGTTGAACATCTGCTGATGGGACATGTCATTATGGGTTGTTGGAAGGGACAATACACTTCAGCAGAACAAATACTGGATCATCTATGAGGCACTGGCTCTGCTTGAGCGCAATAGCTTTCTTCATATCTCCTAAATGTCCTAGCACATTCTCTTCACATCCACAGAACCGACCTCCCAGATCCCAATCAAGCGGTGATACACCTGTGCGAAATTGTTAAGCGATCGATCGTGACATGTAGATGTTGAGCATACCTGCTATGTATTTTGTGTATGGTTGTGTCCAGGCCGAGGTCCTTTCTTTCGACTCGACCCAGAGTGAATTATCTTGTATCGATGACAATGTCGAATGCCCTGGGCAGGCTTGTCAGGACAGGGGTCATCTCTATATGCGATCTGATCGCATTCGCCCATTTTGCAGCCTCCTCCACTCCACTTAGTCGTAACCACGTATTCAATGCACATATTGGGCGGAATTCGTCGCGATTGACTGTCCAGCGGTTTGATGTGTTGACGAAGTGAGGGGATTTCACTCGAAAGGTCGTGTTTTATGCAGCAGCGCAGCGGGGTCTGGCTGAGGCATGTTGGGCCATAAGGCTCCAAAGCATTTCTGTGTCGCAAGCCACATGTCTGGATATGGCTGAGTGACTGGAGATGTCTATGGTGTGCAGAAGATACATTGAATGTAGCGGCTAATATCTCAGTAGTAAGGTACCAGCGATCGAAAGTGACTTGACCCAAGCACTCTCGAAAGACCGACCTGTCGCTAATAAGTTTATATACGTGCACGGTATGTAATATGTATTATGTACCCGCATCGGCTGCACCAGCATCCAGATCCTCTAATATATTTTACAGGTGGGACATTAGTTCTTTTGTTTTTGGCCCAGGACCACAACTGCCCTAAGACCGTGAATATCCTAAGACCGTTATGCCAAATAGCCACCGTCTCCAGCCCAGAGGTCCACCACGCGTCATGGGCAGCGCGGCCATTAGCTCCAACAAATCGTCGCGCTTCTATGACCCGGACCTGCTTAAGGCAGATTTAGCGTCGGCGAGTTCCTGGTTCCAAAATTCCAAGAAGCTCTGGGAAAAGTGTTGGGCGAAGCTCCGCTCTGGTCCGGGCCGGCCTCCCATAGGCGGGTGAGACGCCAATTGGACGGTTCACAATAGGCGAGCTGTTTGGGAGGAGTCCGGCACGAGCTCCTCTGGCAAGATTGTGGGCGCCCAGATCGAACGGATCTGGGGCAGGTGGGCTGGAGGTGGCAAATGCCTCGCCACCGCCAAAGGTTGCGCAGAGCGCAGTTGAACGATTTACAGTGTACTCGTTAAGCGAATGGGTGTAAGTTAGGCTACTTTCTTAGCATTTGCATGCCAAGAAAGTAAAACAAGAGAAGGTGTACATTGAACCAGAAGACAAAGCGCATGGTGTAGTAGCCGTGAGAGCATAGTGAGACACAAGTGGGTCACGTGTCGTCATGGTGGGTGTCGCCACTAGCAACGTACGTCAGTGCAGGTGAAGTAAAATAAACAAAACCCACCACAAACAAGATCACACTCAGCACAATGCCATTAAATCTGCGCCAGCGCATCGACGACCTCAATCTATTCGGCGATGGAACGGCTACGCACACCACGAAAACTGTAAGGATCTTTCATCCTGGTTATGGAACAATTCCGATTTCAAGCGACACCCACCCCCCCAGCCGCGATGCTCTGATTTCCGTGCCCGCTTTTGACGACGGAGGCATTCATTACGATACGGTTCATACGGCGTGCGGAGTCTTGGCTGGAAACCGATGGGACGGCTACTTCTCGCTTGACAGAGACGGCAGGACACGGGTCCAGCCGCCGAAAGACGGTATTCTTCGAGAGAGATCCTACTTTTTCTGTCTGCCGCCGTCCTCCGATCATTCGACTTCGACCTCGACCTCAACCACCAATTCGACTAATCCGTACCCCGTCGTTCCTCGCTTTCGTGACTGGAGATTCCCTCATGGTAACCTACCGCCTCTATGGGAAAATTTGAGAGCTCAATTGGAAGCCGGCGAGATCGAAACCGCTGCGAGGAATTGCATATTCACCAACTATGCTCACGCCATTGAAGGCGCCCATCTCGTGCCGAAGTTACAGTCCGAATGGTTCAACAGCAACAGCATGGCAGAGTAGGCGTCTGTTTGCCCCATTGCCGATACTTGAACTGACGCATCTGTACTAGTTACGGCCAGGCGCCATCCTTCTCAACAGACCCAATCAATGCATCGACAAACGCCGTTTATCTACGACGTGATATCCACAAAATGTTTGACGAGCGGACTTTGTGCTTTGTGCCGAAAATCAGCCATTCAGATGAGACAGAACTAGCCTTGCGCATCCTGGAGGACGACGACGAAAACAATGATCAAGTCGATAGCTCTCGGCATGCAAGTCTACGCAATCGTCATCAGCACCAAGATCGCGATGAAGCATCTCGGACTGAACCACCATCTTCTATACTTTCCACAACCACACCAAAGCCACAACAGGCACCCCTAATCGTCGGACACGTCTTCCTTTCAACAAAGAGCGAGCAACTTAAGAGACTTTGGCACAACAGGGAAGTCCACGATGGAGTACGTGCGGCATCATTGGAATGTTTGTTTGCTCGATTCGCTTGGACCATCTTCTCTCCAACTATTTTCCGTGATTTTCTCCTGATGGCTAAAGAGCCCCGGATACTCCTGGTGTGGAACGATGATTTAGGAAAACATGACATTGAAAAGACGGCGCCAGAAAAGTGCAAATTGGCCTTCAACGCTGCAAGATCTAGAAGTGAAAGCCCAACGAAGAGGCCAAGAGCGGCAGGCGATGTAGATCAAGATGAGGACATCTGGAGTGAAGGGCTTTACGAGCCTAAAGACTACTACGAGGATGCATCCTCGGATATCGACAGTGGCTACCACGGCGCATTGTATCTTTCGCAAATGGATGATTTCGGGCTGGTCGTGTCTAGCCCGGATGAACGAGATCCAGAGCGGGGGCGGACTAGGAAACGCAAGCACGAGCAGAGTTACGGTGACGCTTTTCAGACTGGCGATGAGTATATAGGGACGAAGCGGATGAGTCTTAATACGATGTGATATGCAGCAGCTCCCGGGGCTTTTACCCCGTATGCTAAGGAGGTTCTCGTGCACAAGGTTTTCGGGCTGGATAACTGAACGATACCTAGGAACGAGGCGATAACAAACATCTTTCCCATGCATTGCCTTGGAGCTACGGTCTCCCAGCGGTTCACTTTGTGGAAACGTGGGAGGTCCTTGACCATCTCACCTGTTGCATTCACATGGACGCTGGCCTTCCTACTCCTTACCAGCCATTCAACGTAGCGCTTCGACCTCGATTCGCAAGGCACCGTGGCCCAGACCTTTGCTATCTTCGAGGTGTAATACTTGTCTCTCTCTCACTCGGTGGCTAATTTTTATGTTCAATGTCCCGAGTCCAAGAGCGTTTCGCACGATAGCAGACGGTGCCTCAAGAGCCAATCTATTTCCTATTGAATGATCTCGCCGCCAAGCCGCAGTCAGCCTCTGGGCTCGGCCCAAACCAAACCCCTCCATAACGTGGCATGGCGCGGCATCCAGGGTCGCGCCTCAGTCCGATCATTTATCGCTCTGCTCTTTGGCCTTGCGCTGCTCTTCCTTCTCCCTGGCGTTTCGACAGTACGGACACTCGGTCTCAAAGGATGGAGACCATGCTCTGCTGCACGCAGTGCATACCATCCGGGGTGGGGCACAGCCAAGCCCCCCTTTGAGCTAAGCCACAATATAGACACCACTCGTCTGAACGCAACCATGTTTTCGGGCACCTTGTTACCTACGAAGTCCCTCTCTCGCACCATGGAGAGAATGATGCCACTCAGCGAAAGGGCAGTGCGACAACTGCACGAAGAGGCTATGCTGCGTGGGAACCGCTTGCCCGCTGACGATCATCGTTCTGGTGCCCCGCAGTGCCAGCGCGATGCGTTTCAACCTCTGGACCTTGTAACGCGTTGGATTGGGTCCCGTTGGCTGTGGCTGTAATCGGGGCATGCTATTAGGCCAACCTGACTACAATATGTAACGTTGAGTGCGCCACGATGCGCTGGAATGCCTGTAGGTTGGGCTTCGGCCTTTGCATTTTGCTATGAATTAAAGAGGCAGTGGTCTTGGCATGATGTCTATCGCCAATTGTGTGCCACAGACGTTCAGCCTGCAGTAACACTGTAGTGGAAGGCGCCTAACTCCGCCACCCTCCTCAATAGTGCAGCCTGGTGAAAGCCTGCTCTTCTGCCTGTCTGAAATTTAAGTGATTATGTCCCCCATGTAGCTATTGTTTCTGGCTCACTTTTTGACGCTTTGCATCCTTTGTCTTGCTTTCCCCCCGAGACCACACTGCAATTATGTCGAACCCCCAGGACTTCACAGTAGGCTGGATCTGCGCCCTCCCTATTGAGTTTGTCGCTGCCCAGGCTTTCCTCGACGAAGAACACGAGGGCCCTCGAGAAGTCGCCCAGACTGACAACAACAATTATGCCCTGGGCAAGATCGGAAGTCATAATGTTGTGATTGCCGTCTTGCCTGATGGGGAGTATGGTACGACCTCTGCTGCGGCCGTAGCACGAGACATGCTTCACAGCTTCCCAAACATCCGCATCGGACTAATGGTCGGTATTGGTGGTGGTGCGCCAGGCCCAAACCATGACATACGTCTCGGCGACATTGTGGTCAGCAGTCGTGACAGCGGGAAAGGCGGGGTGTTACAATACGATTTTGGCAAGACAATCCAGAATCAGTCTTTTCAACAAACAGGATTCTTGGACCAACCGCCAACGGTGCTGCGGACGGCAGTCAGTGCACTCAAGGCTAGGTACGAGTTGAAGGGCCACCAGCTTGACGACAATGTGGACATGGCATTGAAGAACATCAAAAAGCGAAAGAAGTACTCCCGCCCACCCGCGAGTAGTGATAGACTGTACCGATCTGACATCACACATCCTTCAAGCTCGTCTGAAGGCTGCAGTGTGGTGTGCGGCGATCGCCCGGACCATCTGGTGGACCGACCCGAACGGGATGAAGAGGCCGACAACCCAGCAATCCACTACGGACTGATTGCCAGCGCCAACCAACTGATGAAGGATGCGCTTGCGCGGGACAAGTTGGCGGCGGAAAAGGGTGTCCTCTGCTTCGAGATGGAGGCGGCAGGCCTGATGAACCACTTCCCATGTCTGGTGGTGCGCGGTATATGCGACTATTCTGATTCTCACAAGAACAAGGAGTGGCAAGGCTTCGCGGCCATGGTGGCAGCGGCGTATGCGAAAGATCTTCTGCGCCAGATTTCGCCGAAAAAAGTCGAGGCCGAGAGGAGGATCGACGAGGTTCTGAGTTCTAGTTAGTGTCGCGATTCCTCTTTATCGACCCCCTTCTAACTGTAGATAGTTGGAATAAAAGTAGATCACGTGCAGCAAACGTCGAGTGAAACCAAAGACATGGTTGAGACGATCAGATCGAACCAGCATATAGCCGAAATCAAGCGCTGGCTCTCTCCTCCTAACTCCTCGACCAATGCCAACCATGCGAGACAACTCCGACACGAAGGAACTGGGACGTGGTTCCTCGACAGCCTTGCCTTCAGGGAGTGGAAAATTGGATCGCGTCGGCATCTGTGGCTCCACGGGCTGCCAGGATGTGGCAAGACTGTTCTGAGCACGACGATTCTCGACCATCTTGTGAATATGGACGACCACATTATCCTGGATTTCTTCTTCGACGGCAACGACACAACGAAGTGGGCCGTAGATGGCATGTTGCGCTCGCTTGTCTTCCGACTCTACAAGCTCGGAATCGATTCTTCAAGGAAACTCGACAGTCTATTCCAATCCCATCATTATGGTAGGGACCAACCTGCGACCAAGACCCTGTTGGACTGTCTCCATGCGATGATGAGCCCCCCGGGAAAGATTGTCATTGTACTGGATGCCCTGGACGAGTCCACCACGAGAATTGAACTTCTCAAGTGGATGAAAGACGTCATATCTACGCCCGACCTTGACCACGTCCGGCTGATTGCCACTGGCCGGCCAGAAGCAGAGTTCCAACGTGAGATCCCCCACTTGATTGGCGAGGGCAACTGCCTGTCACTCGACAAGGACGCCATTAACGCCGATATACGCTCCTACGTCATGGAAAGGCTTGAGCAGAGCCCGGAATTTGCTAAGTGGGCTTCGTTCCCTTCCGTACTCAAGCAGATTCGCGACGATATCGGAGGCAAATCCGATGGGATGTAAGTCTTATGCTGACTCCTCTTGGGCGAAGAAATGGCTAATGCCAGATCCAGGTTCAGGTGGGCAGCATGCCAGCTAGACAGCCTTGAGACATGTCTCGACCGTGAAGGCATTGAAACGGCCCTCAAATCTTTGCCGCGAGATCTCAACGAGACGTACAATCGAATACTGCAAAGAATCCCACCAGAACGCAAGCATAAAGCCATCCGCCTGCTCCAGTTCCTCGTATATGCCGAGCGGCCATTAACACTGAACGAGGCGGTAGATGTGATTGCTGTGCGGATTGACAGCCGACCGCGATATTTTGACCCTGAGGATAGGCTACCTTGTCAAAGTGAGATTACAAGATTCTGCCCCAGTTTAGTGTCGATCGTACGCGGTTCGCATGACGGCCGTGCCGGGGTAGAGGAACTCCAATTGGCTCATTTCTCGGTTAAGGAGTATCTTCTAAACTGTCAAGTCCAAGGCTTTTTAGATGCAGAGGCCAGCATTGTCATCACACAGACCTGCTTGACTTACCTTACTTGCTTGGAAGAGGACAGTGTTGCCATCATAAAGTCGCGATTTCCATTGGTAAGATATGCGGCAAAAGTTTGGATGGGTCACACTGGCCCTGCTGAAGCTTCAAAGGATATTGTTACAGCAGCTGTCGGTTTCTTGGAGAACGATCCGTTGTTTCGGCAATGGACTCGATTATATCAACCCGATAAGTCATGGGATGACGATCCAGACGAAACGCAGGCATCTTGCCTGTACTTCGCGTGCGTTACCGGCCTCACAGAAACCGTTAAAGTCCTATTGTCTAACAATTGGAACGTCAACGCGCAGGGTGGCCGCTACGGCAGCGCTCTCCAAGC
>JABSTB010001544.1:0-14257 GCA_013756995.1 Neonectria neomacrospora | reverse complement strand
GGCTTTGGGCTGGCGGCGGGCTTGTCGGCGAAGCGGGAGTGGGCGAGGGTTTTCGGGGGCGGTAATGAGCTCGTGGATGGCTGCGAGTGCGAGGGCGCGG
Source organism: Neonectria neomacrospora (assembly GCA_013756995.1). NCBI lineage: Eukaryota > Fungi > Ascomycota > Sordariomycetes > Hypocreales > Nectriaceae > Neonectria > Neonectria neomacrospora. The sequence goes on along the minus strand of JABSTB010001544.1, from coordinate 14,157 downwards.
GCGCGGGTTCTTGCGCGGCTGTGGGTTGCTGCGCGGCGACAGGCGGCTCTGGCTTGGGAGCTGGCTTGACAGCTGGCTCAGCAACAGGTTCGGGGACTGGAGCTGGTGTGGCTGCGGCGGGAGTCACGACGGCGGGCGTGACGACGGTCTCGCTTTCGACGGGCTCGAAGTCATCGTAGAAGAGGTCGTCGTCGGTGCGGCCTCCAAACTGGTCGTCCATGGCGGGCAAGAAGAAGCGAGATCGAGATCAAGCTCCAAGGTAAGAGTATCTAGCAATCAACACGGAGCAAAATTGAGTGGAGGTAAATATGCAAGCAAAGTCGATTTTCAGAGGAGATTGGAGCAAAGGTTTGCTAGGTTGACGTCGATTGCAAAGCGCAAAGAGGTGCGAGACATGAGAGTGGCCATCAATGGAGCTTGTTTGCGAGTACACCGATACCCCGCCACAGTCATTTGCAGGTGGGGGGGACAAGCACCAGGTACCGGCTAATTCCCGGAGGTGCTGTCGGGTGGTTTGCGCGCTCTGTACCCGCATCTCGGTATGGGGCTCGGTGAGAGGTATTGACTAGATTCAGCCTTGAGCAAGGAACCTGGTAAGTTGATCTTGGAGACAGGGATACACCAAGCGAGTGCTACCCATGTCTTTGCGTTGATTGAACTAGATGATCCTCAAAGCCCATCTGGCTGTCATCTATCAAACATGTTGCTCAACCATCTGACCCAACGAACATCTCGGCCAAACATCTCGACCAAATACATCGCCGTCACTCTCTCTCACAGCTTAGGTTTCGTCAACCTTGAGCCCCCTCAATTTGTCAACCACAACCCACCGCAAATCCTCCTCGCTGCGCACAAACGGCGCTGCGTACTTCCTGCAAACCGCCTCCACGTAGCCCCTCTTGCAGTACCCGTCCAGCGCACACGCAACCGTCTTGCCGGTCCGCGTCGACATGCCCAGCTCAGCCAACGCGATGGGCGCCGCCGTGACGCCGTGGAAAAACACCACAATCACATCCGCCGCGTCCTGCATGTCCAGCTCCCACTGGATCTGCTCGGCCCACCGCGGGTCCGAGAAGTCCTCCGTCCACGTCGAGTCCCAGTCGTCGCGCTTGGGGTTGAAGATGGTGACGTTATGCGATGCCAGGCCCGCGATTAGTGTCGCGCGCCAATCGGGCTCGCCTGTCGCGCTGGTGGTCCCTGCGAGGAATATTGACACCCGGTGCGCCTGCTTCGGCCGCGCCGGGGCGTTGACGATTTGCGCTTTGGATGTCATTGATTTTAGTTCTTGTTTGCCGGTTGTCTTTGCTCGAAGGGATGAAACAATCCGCCTTTTTGGTATCGTGTGAGAGTCAAGTTTGTCGCAAGAGGCCTCAAAGCTGAAAGTCAGCCTTTAACCAAGACGAGGCACATTTCCAAGTACGTCGTCGGCTCTGATTGGCTGCGCATGCCGGCTCTCCCATTGTGGCAGTGTGCAGTCATGGTAACACCCTCGCATGAACAGTCAGTCGTCAGTCACGACACAACCACGTTACATGTCCACAGACAGACAGTTTCTTTTTGCCATTGTCTAAATACCAAATTCCATTCTCAATCGCCAACCCTTGAGTCATCGTTGATTGTCTTCGCCTATATAAACCTCCCCACTGTCCATCACTGCGCATCCTTCATCTTTGCATCCACTCACTTATATACAAAGCTGTATTTGTCTGCTGTTACAGCCAAGCTCTTACACTCTCTATTCAGAGCTTCGCGATATCAAGCTCCCTTCGCGGACTTTTATATTAAATTCGAGAAGCAGGGCCGCCTGCTTACCCGACGCACCCGCGCCCTGACAGACGCGCAATCCTCGATAATTGGAACCTTCACGTATATGTACCCTACAGTCACGAAACTCTTGTACCAGCGGGACTCATGCGACGGCTTTTTGGAGGCGAGAGCAATGGAGAAACACGCTCTGAACGTCGCCGCAGAAGGGCACATTGACCCTCGGATCGTGAAAGAACACCGTCTCACCTGCGGGTACAAGATCTTGCGACTCTACTTTGGCCAAGAGGTCAACCGGTATCCTCGTCTCCGCGTCCGTTGGAACCAGATGGACTCGGAAGAGATCCAACAGGAGGGTTGGGGACAGTCGCGAAGGATTGAGTTTATTATACCAACCCGACATCTGCACAGGAAAAAGTGGACGTACCGGAAATCCGGTCTTAGTGGCCAACAAGCCAAACTGCTCTCATCGACTAATCTATGACGCCGAACCCGACGATGACCTGTATAATTTTTGTCGGCCTGGGTCGCATGCGACTTTTGACTCGAGCATAGCCCTTATATACCCCTGTGTTTGGGCAGCCATCACTGGCTCTTCGAATTGCTCCGGGGCCGTCATCTGCATCTCCGATGGATATTAACCCAATGGCTGGTTTTGGGAAGAGTATATAACCTTCTTGAGTGACCATTGCAGACTCTTGCCACTTCTCGCGAACATCTAAGGCGCCGAGGCCGGGAAATCAAGAACACCATCCTTATAACTCACCTTGGACCCTAGCCCAGTAGGGTTTCGCCACATTCGCGCAGGCCGTTCTCACACACTGCTACTATATCTCAAATTTTGTGCACGAGATCAAGAGCCAGGATTTGTCCGGGTCCTAGTTGCGTACGCGTGAGCCAGGCAGCCCCTCTACGCACCTGCAGGGGGCATGCTCTGGGTTCCTCCAAATGCTGGAGACAAACCGAGCCCAAGACGACAAAGGACCAGAAGCATGGAAGGAAGGTGCTGCAGAACCCGATGACAGTTCAACGAGAAAAGCCAAGAACGCCCCAAAGCAAAAACTGGGTCGAGATAAAAGGCACTACAGCAAAGCCGAAATTGCAGGCTGCATTTTCAAGCCAACAAAAGGCAATGAAGGAAAAGCTCGAGAGAGACAGCAGTTTGACATGAGGACTAGAAAGGTACCCAAAGTTCGACGTAACTATCACATATACAGCGAGTAAACGTTACCTCGCCGAAGGAAAGGAGGCTCTAACGACGCAACTCATCGTCGTAATCCTTCGCCACTCGTCAAGCTTGACATCTTCGTCGTGGATGGGGCTCGTCGTATCAACGAAGGGTTCCAACGATACCCGTTGCAGCGTACACAGAGATGCAAGGCTTCGTTCTCCGCGGCCCGAAACATTGTACTTCCTCAATAGGACGGATGATGTGTCGTTCAACGACCTTGATGCGTGCAGCCGGCCCTTGGCAGCTCTGGCAATCTGGCCAACCGTCACGTTAAGGTCTGCAGCCCGGCCAATCAGAGTAGAAGAATCATCCCTCTTTCAACCTCACTTTCACTCACATACTGTGAATGACCCTTTTAACGTATCAGACCTATTCGGAAACCCTATATACTACTAAGGACTGGCCATGCCTCAACCGTGGCGATGATGTGCGTCGGTCTAGGACTAGTTGAAGGAGGATTCTACTCGTTGAATTTGAGTCTGAGCAGCCCCAAGACATCACCGCCCCAGATCGCTGGGATCAAGCCATGGAAGCGGGACTGAATCGACGATAAGGTACAGCAAGTTATTCACCAGCAGGTCAATAGTCAAGCGCCATTCCGCGATGACCTTCCCGCGACTTCGAGGCGGAGACGGCAGAGGTTAAGGGAACCTTGACCAACTTCCACTTCCGGGTGGCGTCCGAGTAGATGGAGGCCTTCATGGCCAAGCAAGAGTCGTCGGACATGATGGTCAAGGTGACGATGCCCGAGTCGACGGCGGACTTCGTCCAAACGATGTCGAACCGATTCGCCCTCGACTAGTTCGTCTCGGACCTGCAGCCGCCTAACAATGCCGACCTCGAGGCTAGAGCGAGTGAGTACGGCTTTACACCATATCCCGGGCTCAAACTCCATACAAATCCCGGCATCTAGGGTTTTAACCCCCATCAAGCTATTGGTAAGTTCCCTCCCTCCCTCACCTCGGACATGCCCGTCGGAAGAGGCACAGCCACTTCGAGCATGACTGTTCGAGACATCCTCGTGCCGGTTCGGACAGGCCTGCTTGGGGATGCCTCAGACGGCCTTGTTGGAAGCGGCCTGTGGTAGCCTCGCTCGGTTATGCTCGAAGTCCCTACTCGGTCCTGTTTGAACTTGGCTAACTTCGTCCCAGATACGACGACGGTTGTTGAAAGGTCGCTTGGCCCATACAAACACACGCTGTTGTCCAGGACGTTGATGCTAACCAGACGTTGTAGTTGAAGTTTGGTGAGTTCCTGCGCTTTGGCATGGAGGCTGTGTTGGAGGAGCAGGCGTGGGTTGAGACGAAGGTCGAATGGGCCTATCGTTGCGCTCGGGTGCACGAAGAGGAGTTGGAGGAGGAGCAGCGTCTAGTGGAGGAGGCGTGGCATGACGACTGCTAAGGCGTTGTTTTCACTGTGCCATGTCGAGCATGGTGAAGTATGGTGACGAATGTGCCTTGGACTAAGCTCTGTGTGGTGTTACGCTAGATGGATAGAGGATGGTCATATGCCTCTAAGGGTACACTTATACTTATCAACTGTGGAGATGGCTTTAAGTGTATCTTGAATGCCACGCTATCAACTATAATATGCTACAGTGATCATGCAGTGTATACCCGTTGTAGAGGAGAGATAGGGTCGCGGTAAGTTAGGAATAGGAGGATATTGAGAGCAAGGTAATATATAATAACAGAGGATAGTAAGATAAATAAAAGACTTTTTTGAAAGGTATAGAGTAAGTAAAGAAATATGTATAAAGTAAATATTAAAATAAAGTTAATTAATCTAACAATATAAAAATAGATCGATATAGAATAAAGAAAAGATTGCGATAAGGCCAATGCAAAAATCCTCGTCTTGGGCATGACGTAGGGAGATGATAGCTCCGATAAGTAGTATTGCAGCTAAAATCATCACCAGAGTGGACACAACCAGCAACGGGGTAGGTATTATAGCAGATTTTGACTGATATTTATTATGCCAGGATTGTTTTGGAGGAATCTGGACAGGAAATCATGGTTCGAGGGGCTATTCAAGGCTACAAGGTCCCTTGGGTTGTCGAGGCGATAACAATCATGTCCATCTAGGAGTTGGGGGCTAGTGGCGAGAAACTTCGATGGGTGAACTCCCATGTAGAAACGTTTCTGGACCATCGCTAACTAGTGTTTGTCTGGTTGCCTATTGCAGTGGTTAGACAAGCGCAGCGACCGAGTGGTGAAGTTACATCCGCCGTGCTGATGGGGGCCTATAGGAGGCGTTATACAGTTACGGATCGTGGAACATCAGCACTAGTCCCCGAGAACACGCGGGGGGTCCGTTATCATAGTTGTGGCTGGTGCGAAGGCACCGCTTGTTTTTCGGCGAGTTTCGTCAAACTATGGTGAGAGTTATATCGTTCTTGGAGAGGCATTTATTTATAAAGTGATAGATGGTCAGTTTCTTAAGTTACTTATAGAGAACTAGATGAAACTGGGGGGCTAGCTTGATGGGTTTGCTTTATGTAAGTTTTCTATTGTGTAGTCAAGTTACTTATACACTTGAATTATATAAGGCAGCTCCTTCACGCATTCTCCAAGGGTTGTGCAAACAGCATGACTTTTATCATAATGCTTGTCTCATTCTAATAACGAGTACCTTGTTCGTGAATGTCTTTTGTTATCTCGCCCCATATCCAGCAAGTTCCATCTCCAACTCGGTAACCTCAACTGCTAGGCCTTCGTTTAATCTGTTAGTCTCCTTGATCTGATTGCCTGAGTCTTGGAAAATCAGCAGTGTTGCAATGTTGAGCGTCAACCCAGATACATAGGCCAGCGGAATGCTAGCTGGTGGGCTCCAAGCGTAAGCAACGGCGCTCGCAATGCTGGTTGTCAGTGACAGAATGAGCATTGTATAGAATGTCTTCGGGAAGCCCGTCTTGATCTTATCCTTCTTGTTGCTGCTGAACATTGGCTTGGTGACGACGTAGAGCCCTGCAAATCCAGAGATACACTGGCTCAGCGTCGACCAGAAGTTACTGTCGACTATGGGCAAGTCATCTGGAGCCTGGCAGAGAATGGTGGAGTATATGGTGAATGGCATTGCCGCCGCCAGGATCAGGAGCACGGGCGATTTAGCAAGCTCGAAGAGCCCTGTCCAATGCCGTTCGGTTTGATTGTGATCAATATTAACTCGCTTATACGCCCGTGCCCGTAGATTTTGAAACATCTTAGTGGTTCCGGTGCTGGTTACTCGTTGGATTTCCGGGGTAGGAGCGCCCTTTCCGGACGATGTCCTCTGGGTGATCTCGCCGGATGATGTCTCGGCACCGCTCGTCCATGACTGAACTCGGGCAATATTTGAAGACGGTGAGAGATGTTTCGACCGCTCTGCTTTAAGTCAGTAATAGAACAAGAGGGACCTATTTGCTGACATGGGCAGTCAGCGTCGCCCCTACGGCAGCTCACCGTTGACGCCCAATTTATCAACCTTTGCTCCGCACTCAGCCAATTGTTCTTTGAACATTTCGAATGTGTCTCGAAGACTTTTTGTCATATCTTCAAAAGAGATCCCAGTCTTGGCGGTAATCTGGCCGAAAGCCGCTTCAATGGAAATGAAAATTGACCATGTCTCGTATAGGTGGTTGCGCATACCGCTGACCTTAGCGCTAAGCCAGGACGAATCCTCGGCTTCTCTTTGCCAACGATCAAAAACATCGATCCATCGTGCTCTCCAGAGGTAGTCCGAGACGAAGCCTCTACCAAGCGTGCCCAATATGGACTGCTGCTGCGAGTACCAAGCAATATCCGGTACCCTGCCGTAGTCGTCGAATGTTGAAAGAGATGCCAACAGGTTTGCGAGTGAGCGGCATTGTAAGATGACGAGAGGAAAAGCAATGGATATACAAAGTTCGGTGATTTCTTGCTGTGCACCTTGTACCCGCGTGTCTAGGTTTCCGATAACCCTCAAAATGTCGACGGCGCTCATACCGGCCAAATTTGCATGCCTCTCGTGCAGAATGCTCGTCGCCTCATCTGTCAGCCTCTTGGCTTCATCGGTATCGCTCTCTGCTAGCAGGGCATTGGCTTCGCTAACGCTGGTGCTGCTGGTTGCGGTCTTGGGGACCCTATTCTCTAGCTCAAGGTCCATATTCTGTCATCCAGCGAGAGAGCCAGAAGGAGTGGGTAAAATCGGGTAGGAACATCCGATCAGATAAAAGCTAGATGGAACCGGCTCTGCATCGACTGAGGTATTTATTAGTTGCTTTGTAACAAATGCATGCCCAAATCAGCCCAAGGCAGCCTAGGGCAGCCCAAGGCAGCTCAAGGCAGGCCAGTGTTACAGACGTACTGTGTCGGGGTGTCGGATGAGGCGAGCAGTGGGTCATTGGCAGCATGCAGATTGCACATTCGGTCAGTGGCTTGCAGTAGCCACTTCTTGCCTCTCTGATAAAACACAGAGGCGGTCAAACTCTTACCAACACGTACCCAACCCCTACCCACCGAATTCATGTTCACAGTTGGGTTCTCGTGGTCTGTCAAAGGGCTGGGCATAGAGATTGCTGGAGAACTAATAGGGGTAGCGACCTTTACTCTGATAAGCTTTCAGCCTGGATAACATTGCTAAGATCGGCCCGTACCGCTACAGTCGCTAGAAGCCGATTGGACTTTTGTATTGTCTCTATTCTCGTGAAAGGAGGAAATATGGCATGTGTTGTTCAATTGCAGTTATTGGTCGACAAGATGCAGCCACAATAGACGAAATCAAGGAATTGCGCCATTTCCCCAACTTCACAGGAAACGCCCTCGATCACGGTTAGCTGGTTTTGCAACAGGGCTTACAATGACTTGCGCAAAACTCCTGTCGATCTTTCCATCGGTTTCGAGCCCGGCGACCTGCAGGATGAATGCGTTGCATACTCTTTGACTGGCACAAAGCCTTGCACTGCCCCAACAGGCGTAGCGAAAGGCACACTGAGAGTTATCAACTTGAGCTTTAAGGCACCTGAAAATAGGGCCTCGGGCACATAATAAGGCAACTTATTCTTCTATGTCATAACGATAACCTGCGGGGGTCCCAAACATTTCTGTCCCGGTAACTTTCCCGTCGTCTTTTGTAACCCACTTGACGCAATGTCGGAGCTATTTGCCTCTCAAAATGGCCTTACCATCAAGAAAACAAAACGGACATCTATTACCTTGCCCAATGGCCAACAGTCACGAACCATCGGTGTCGCCGAGGCTAATTTCCAGTTCTGTGGCGAGGTAGACTGCCATCCCCGAATCTTTCATATTCTCCCACAGTGCTCTGAAGACCTTATCCTTGGAAATCGTTTCTTGGATGCCGCCGAAACTTTGACAACTCATACACAGCGCATTGAGGAGCGGTTGAAGCCGTGTGTTATCTCCGGTCTTCGGGTCTTCTTGCTGGCCAACGCTGAGCACAGCGACCAGTTGGAAGTCAGCCAGCAGCTTCTCCAATGCACGATGAATGGACAGGGCCCGTTGACTTTACCAGACACAGGGTCAGATCGGATACTGGTTTCAAGAGACTTTGCCAAACAGCACGGCTTTACCATTTACCCCGAACTCTGAACGATGGTTCAACTGCTTGGACAGATGGCATGGGAATAGACACCGGGCTCGGGTTTGACATTCCGTCTACTGTTGAATTGCTTCACGCATGTCGAGTACACAATATCGCCGATTGCGCAGTTCGTGCCAAATTGCTAGCGGAGTCGTTGAGAGGATCCAAGCTTCCGAATCAGTACCTACTGCTGGTTTATGACCTGTATGTCATGAATACATGTAACCTTCCTCATGACCTTATCCTCAGCAATCAGTTCGTCTTTGAGCACCAGGTCTTCTCTAAATTTGCAGGTCTCTTTGTTGTCCAACCGCTTAACGAGGGTTCGACCACGAAACAGAGGTTCGGGGCTGTGGTTCTTTGGGTCCTTAAGAAGGAGCAGTCATGGATAAGGAGGCTGAAATCGAAACGTGAGGAACTCCAGTCGCGCTTCCTGGGGAGTAATTTGAGGTTTTCATGTTGGGAAGATTGAGACCGTATGTGACTAACCGGGTTTAATAGAGACAAAGGTCCGTCAAGACTCACCTCATGGGCCAGTAACGTGGGAAGAGTTTGTCGCTGAGGAGACTCGGAAGAGAGATTTCAATGATCAACAAATTTTGAAGTTTTCTGAAACACAACGGATCGAGACATCGAAGCTAGAAAAGTAACGGTAGTCTCGTCAGATAGTGAGAATAGTTTAATAAATAGGTAGAGATGCTGTATAGAAGTGTTGAAGAAGCTGCTGTACGTGACCTAAGCGCCTCCGTCTATCGTACAGAAGCATCGTCGATCAAGGACAGCCATCTTTAACCCTGGCAAATCATGATCAGCATGATCCAGGCCCAGGGAGGCTAAATGCCGAATTCGTCGATGAGTCTATCAACAATTTGGCGCCACAGCAATGGCTTTCACCTTCAACGATGGGATGGGAAGAATGGGAGGTATTTTTGGAGACAAATTTTGGAGACAAACTCGACTGCAAATGCACCTTAGTGTAAATAAATCAAGAAAAATTACAGAATCGACTACTCGGGTTCAAAATACAGGCAGCTCATGCCTCCTTGCGTAGCGGAAAAGTCGGGACCTCAAAAGGAGTTTTACGAGCGAACAGCCCAGCACATCCAGCCCAGTTTGCGCAGAATTAGCAAGGTCTTGATAAAAAGGGAGGGAACTGAAAGCTCAAGAGCGACTAGGTAACCAAAATCATAGCCAGCGTCTAGAACGGCACCACTGTTGACCATGTTGCCAGTAGCCTGAAGAATGAGGCAAACATCCAGCGCCACAAGATCAAGGAAGAGAACCCACGAGGTTCTAATCACGGCAATAGTATATATGACGGCCAAGATCAACCATGCCCAGAGTTACAGGGCGATAGATTGCTGGAAGTCTGGGCTCAGATTGCCGGAAGGGTCGGTATATGCAGCAATGATGCCAGAGCCGGGCAAGTAAATCATGTTGTAGGAGATATCGAAGGCGCTGTAGGACATGAAAACGGCCGTTCCAAAGGTGTTTCCTGCAACGAATTCCATGATGCTGGCGAGGTACTGGCAGATTCCGCCGAAGAAGATCAAAACGGATATCATGACATTGGAGGTTAGAATTCCGCGAATGTGGACACCAAAGCTAGAAATGAGAAGGATGCCTAAAATGTCAGCCATTTATCTTTATGGCATGCCGCTTTCTTACTAGTTGCGAATGACAACAGACCAAGTTGTGAAGGGTTGGCAAAGCGTCAGTAAACCACGGGCAGTGCTGGGCCTGGCTGCGTACGGTCTTCAACATGACCTCCTTGGTTGAGTGTTCGATGGATCTTGCTGTCTTCAGACATTTTGCGTCGGTTTCACAGATTAAGCAACTTGAAGTTGGAATGTTTCAATGATCGGATTTGCCATACCACAGACCCATACACCTCGTCACAGAGCCCTCTCATTTTATACTCATTGGAGGCATTGGTTTGCCAAATTCACCATTGAAGGATAAATCGCTACGGTGCCAATCTTGTCACTGTTGTCGACTTGCAGAGGTGGCACATGCTCCTGAACGTTGTTGTCATGGGTCAACAGGGCAACTTCGAGAGATCCTCCAATAGGAAGTGTGTGCGATACACGCGGTGTGATGGGGTTTTGGCCGAGACACGCGAAACCAAGAAAGTCAGATTAAGACAAAATAGGAGAGCGAACTACAGTTGATGGTTTTAAGGTTCATGGCTCTTTGTAGAACGTCTTGCCATGAACGCACGTTGCTGCAGATAGTTGCGTGTAAGCAGAGCCTGGGCGCTCTTGATGCGGCCTGCTTTCACATCAACGCTGTTAATCCCTCAGCCTGTTTCCATCTCGGCTGATCAGATTGAGGGAACTCTGAAACGAACAAGAACGCTGATGTTCCCTCTGGGATGATTCTTGTTTCTCTCTTGTTCAACACTTCACTTCCAAAGACTCACCACTTTGCGATCCTTCACACTCAAACTTGTTCGTCATGTCGCTTCTCAGCAACATCAGCCCTCGTCTGATCCAGGAGGCACTGCCCCAACAGATGTCTGACTTGGACCTCCTACTCCATAGTTTCACAAACCTCACTAGTGCCACCAGTTAGGTCCTCAGTGGCAACCTGACTGGTTACACTCATCTGATGTGCATCTTTGCATTGGCCGCGTTCCCGAAACAGTATGTGTTTTAATTGAGATTATGGTTTATTGAATACTTCAGTAAGTTCTTAGAAATGACTTATCAGGACCTGGGCTTACCTTTATAAGCATTGACGGTCTATATTAAACACTTTGAGGAAGTATATAATATAATATAATGGTGGATCTCATCTTGTGGATTGGATGATGCTGCTCAGTCCATTCTTGCTCAAGTCTGAATAAGGCAAAATGTCATCCATGGCCATGATAATGGTACTATAAAGGCTCTCCGATATGCTCCTTGAGAGGGCAAATTTTACTTCTAGTATAAGAACAACTTGCTTCTCTACTAGACTACATAGATAGATGTCGGCTTCCATCAAGAGGAGGAGATCTGGCTCACCAGCGCCGGGAGATCTTCAAGGACCCTGAAATATCTATTGGAAGACTGTCGACAGGAATACCTTAACGAATCAAAAAACAAGACAACCATCCATAGACAACGCGATGAGTGTTGGAGAAAAGAGAAACCAGTGACTGCTCGACCGAACTCACGGCCGCTTAGTGAAAGTTCATAATTACATATGCATATGTTGACGCCGTTTATGTCAATAACTCAGATTTGTTTCTCGTACCTACATAGATATCGATGGTAGAATCCCCGCAACAATACCCCCGGGCGGTGCGCTTAATACAGTACATCCCAGGCACTCGCATTCGCTGACAAAGTACAGCGGGCTCGGGTGCTCATATGCGTACTGCGAGATAATCGTGTACGGCATAGGATCGTCGCCTAGTATATACACCGTCGTTTGCCCGGAATGTTTGTCTGGAGGAGCGAATCCCGCGCAGTTGGCCATCACCTTTCCGCCATTCTCCACGCATTTTCCGGTGCATCTATGCCCCATGAGTGGCCGCCCGGGGAGCCCTAGCGCTGTGCTGCGGCCTTTGAAGAGACCTGCCTTCTTATTGAAGTGCGGATACTCACGCCTTTTGTCAAATGATAAATCGCTCCAGCCAAGTCCGTTAGGAGCTCGCGTGCAATCGTCCAGCTTCGGCCACGCCGCTGCGGAATTTGACTGGAAACCGTTTTCTGCCTGGAATGCACTATTCATAGCACGACTGTAAATCATCTGCTGAACGGCTGTTGCAGGTGTCGTTCGCTCTACGGTTTCCCCTTTCACATCTAGAACGAGATACCCCGTTCCGGCCCCAAAATTCTCTGAGCGTAAAATGGCGCGCCATCCCATGCTAGAAGACGATAAGTTCCAGAGCGGTATCTGTTCGTAGCGCACCGTCCTCATACTCGTGCGACAGAGTGTCTCTGCAAGCAACGAAGTCATTGCGAAGTCCCAAGGTATGAAGACTGGGTCTTTAGGCACCGGTAATGGATAGCCGGCTTGTAGCGAAGGCAAGATCGAGCAGTAGAGTAGGAAGTCGTCTTCATCTTCCCTCTCGATGTCGAACAGGCCGAGTTCCCCCATGTTAAGGCATGTTATCCCATTCCTCATCCGTACAGCTGTGAAAGTTCTTCCATTTGTTGTGTAAGCAATGCTCCGAGCTTCATGCCAAGCTCTAGCGTCGTTGTATGGACCGTGACGAAGAGCGATCTTCTCGCAGATACCTTTTTTGCATCCACACACGCAACCGGCCCCTTCAACCCTGAAAACAGGTCTTGCCAGCTTGGCAAGAAACTGCTTCGCGCTAGCTGCTTGCTCGATTGCGCGAGAGCGGAGGACAACGAGTGACTCCTTGGTAAAGACAGGTATTATTCCCTGGCAAGTAGCTGGCCAGAAGGTATGAGCCACGGCGGACATTAGATGGCTTTCTTCCAGACCAACATCTAAAACGAGCCTCGGAGGGCATGGAAAAGTCCCTTGTGGTTTCTTCACCTTGGGAAGAGTCTGAGGTGATATTTCGATGATGGGTTTTCCCGAAGAGCATCTGCAATCACATTGATAACCAAGGCAGACGAGGCAAACCAATTCAAAATCGAATAGTGACGGATCGGGCGTGTCCGATTCCTGAACTCCAGAAGTGTCATCCAACCTTAGGAGGTAGAGTGCCGTGGGAGGGAAAGACACTGGTGCACAGCTCTTGGAGTTCTCAGCGGGAATAGACGCCTTTTTCTGTTGGAGGGCCGGTTTCTCGCTATATTCAGGCGGTTCATCTTTTTCTCTCGGTTCCCCGTTCCTGGGAGCCTGCGCGCCGAGACTTTCGTCATACGATGGAGGAGCCTCGTCGGAATTGGGATTCCGCGCGGGGTTTAGACCAAGGGCATCTTGCAAGGGTCCAAACATCGAGTTTCTTTTTCTCCTATTCGGCGGCATGTTGAGGCTAACTGAAATGCCTACGAGAGGATTCTCAGATGCGATCTAAAGCAGTATGGTTATGACAAAGGCCGAACGGATGTGTGATCGTCCCAGAGATCTAATGAAGTGAGTTGATTTTAGGCAGATTGCTATTTATCCTGCAGCATAGCCACCGCCACTAAGTCGTCGGCCAATGCCTTTTCACCATCCCATGCCACACAAGGCCGCAAGACAGTCAGTACGAATGTGATCAGTATCCATTTAGCTACAGTCAAGCCGCTCCGAACCCAACTTGTGTTGAGTAAGTGCAGGAAGACGGCGAAACCGCTTACGCAGCATGAATCTTGACGACTTTCTCGCCCAGCATCAACAGAACCGGCTACTGTAACAGAGCAGCGGAGTCCCAGCCGTCTTCAGAAAGCCCCCGCAACTGCCGTTCACAGGCCTTTCTATACATCTACTCATATTCCGTCTTTGTGTAGCTATTCGTTTCTCTTCTCACGTGTCTTCTGTTAATCGTCAAACACTGCAAAAAAACCCCAATCCGCATTTTGGAAGTCTGGTAAGACCGTAAGAAGTTATGATAAGAAGGAACTGGCAAGGGACGTCATATACTCACATGTTTTTGAGATTGAACCTAGGTGTGCCTGGACATTGCATGAGTCAATCATACTCAATAAAAG
>JABSTB010001540.1:0-12473 GCA_013756995.1 Neonectria neomacrospora | reverse complement strand
GGCCTGGATCGATAACAGCGGATGATTTGTAATTACCAGGTTTTCTAACTGGGAACAGTGGACAATGGACCGGGGGCGCGATCTCCGCTTGGCGTCGCGCTTGTTCCCGGAAAGTTGACTTGCCAGGTGCTAGCGTGTGGGGAAGGATCTGTAGACGATTAATTGGATGGATGGATGGCCGCTTTAAGCACTCCAGCTTACACGCTCACATCCAAAGAGGGTTTGGGCGTTTCCTCATTCAGAAAATGTAAGTTAGTGCTTCGGGAATTAGAGAAAACCTTCTTTCAAGCCCTTTGGAACGGCGTGAAAGCTTCTCGTCTAGGCAGTGGAGCATCGTGCTGAGTGATGGCTGTGAGAGGCGAGGGCCCTGGGTTGAGGAATGCGCCATCTCAGACGGCGACCGAGAAGGGGGCGATCAGATCTAGGTAGGTAGGTAAGCAATCATGAAGTTCGAAGTCGACTGGTGGCTGAAGAGTAATCAATCGAGGTTTAGCAATGGTGTAGTTCGATTGTATGCGATGCGATGTAATGAGATGCAGAGAGGAAACCAAAGGTCGAGAGCCAGGTTGGTATGAATTGGGTTAATCGTGTCTTACTTAATCGCTGCCGAGCATGTCTCCGGGGGAGGGAGGAATGGCGGAAGAAGGAAAGAAGGAAACAACGATGGATGGGACGATGGAGGGGCGGATGGAAGCAAGAAGGCCGAAACATTCCATTGGCTGCTTGTCTTTGTCTCGCTACATAGTGCCTTCCACCATTTAAATCTGTGACCGGATTCATGGGCCACACACCACCCAAGCTGTCAAAGTGGGGGAAGGGTCCAATTCAACAATGGCACTTGCCCCCATTTCGTCCGTCTCGGTTCACTGCCTAGGGCAAGGTACGTCGAGGCTTCGAGTTCACCACCAACCCAAGTCTCCGTCTCCACGCACCTCCACCGCAACTACACTATCGCGGCATTGGACCATGCGTCATCAGTCGCTTCTGGGTCTCTCTGTGTCTCTCCACTCCCCAGTTTTCCATAGTCCTGCCTATCACTGAGCACGACATCACGACTCCCATGATGGCCGCCCTCACCATGAGACAGTCCAGCCAACGTCGAGCTGCAGAGATCCGCGAGAGGCCCACGGGAACCAGCAAGGATGCCCCGTCGGGCTTGAGCGATGGCTGCCTCCATTTCCAATACGTCGACCGTCTCTCTAAGCCCTGATGCGTTCTTCAGGCTTCTCTCATGCGCGTCAACTTGGCACGCCCACAGTTATACCAGCACTGTCCTTCTCGACTCCAAGCTGCCCTTTCTATCTCATCCTCGTTGGCATCCGGCTCCATCTACTGCTCTTAGCTTACTCCCGCCGAGACAATCCCCCCACCTCCAGGGCCTAGTCTAAAGCGGCTTGGGTCCAAGACGTATATACCCCTAGACGCCCCGTTCGCCTGCGCTGGCGCCGTCAGACCCCGAGGGCGTCAACCAATTCGTCTATCTTCACTCCCCTCTCTTCTCGTTATATCCGTTCTCTGCACATCCGGGCTTATGCTGCTCCGGCTTGGTCCTGGTTCGGGGCCTGCTTCGGGTCCAGGTCCTCGCCTATCCGCCGATAGCTGCTTCTCTGCGCCTCTTCGCGATCCGCTTCCTGCTGGTGTCCGCGGTGTCGTTCGTCCCCGTCCGTGGACGTTTTTGTACTGCTTAGTCCCAGTGGCGTTGTAGCCTTACGAGTAACCCCTCTTAACATCTTCAAAACCTCCTCTTCCCTCTTCTCCTCCCTCCTTCTCTCCAGGCCACATCGTCCGGACTTGGCAGGACAGTCCCTCTTTCTCCAAAGGACTTCGTTGTTTCTTGTAAGTCACACTCGCATCTTCCACTCCAAATTCCCTCCCATTCGCTTTGTTTCAGTCTGACTTCAGCCACTTTATTCGGAGTCTCATCCCAAAGATATCATATACTGAGACCTGCACAGCTCCAGACCACAGCAGATCGAATTCGCCAATCAGACCTTGAGACACTCTTTAGGTTCTTCACCAGTCGGTCAAGCGATAGGGCTGCATCTTTGGATTATCCATCCACCCTGGGAGAAAGGTTGATACTACCTCAAGTTTCACCTTCTTGGTATTCCACAACCTTGAAAATGGGTATCCGCGAATACGTCAAGGCTCCCTCTCCGGCCGAGGTGGAGGCCGAAGAGAACAGGAGGGCTAGCAAACGCTTGTCACGCATGTCGCGCATGTCGATACCACCTCCGCCACTCCCGACAGAAGATGAGAAGAGGAAATCATCCGTACCTAGCATCTCTGATATTCGAGCATCCGTTGCTCAATTCATCGCTGCGCCCCCTTCCATCTCAACAAAGTCAGGCGGCAGCAGCGGAATGATTGACGACATCAAGCATGAGGTTATGGTCAATTATCTCTACCAGCAGCAATGCTCCCAGCTCTGGGTTGGTGATGACTCTGGCGAGCTTGAAGGCGTCCTTCTGCGCAAGGTCCGCGGTCAATACATGGCGTGCCCCCCGCAGCTGGGCGTATCACCTTTTTCCATTGCCTGCGCCGCTCTCAACCTTCAGGTTAGACATACAGCTATGCCTTCTGTTGATCTCAAACTGACTTATTTATAGTGCGCAATGACCGTCAACTCCCGAGTCATCAAAACCTTTCTCCAGTGGTCTCCTGATGCCGTTGATGTGCCTCTGAGAAACGGTCTCCGCGTACAGATTCTTCCCAGCGTTAACGATATTCCCCGAGCTCGCAAGCATCAGTTCGCAGCCTTTATCGCGGATGTCGGTCTGCTCGTTGTCTGGGACGATGAGGCCTTGAACCTCATCACCAGAGCCAAGGTCATCGAGAATGAACTTATGGAGCTAGTGTGGAACTCCGGCAACCCCGAAGATGATGATGAGGGTGAAGGGGGTCCTCAGCGTGATACTGAGTACGAGATTGATGAGGAGAGCGGTGAGATCAAGCCTGGGGCGCGACCAGTTCACATGCAAAACACCATCATGGTTTCCCTCACTCTCATCCTCGTCACTGTCTCACTCGGTTCCGCCTGGAGGCAGCTGGCCGTCGAAATTTCGGTCGACGGAAACTACACTCGCCTCGCCCTCGTTTGTCTCGCGCCCATCCAAGTATTCTTTTCTCTCTTCTTCGCCCAGGTCATCGTCGGTTGCTTGGCACAGATATTTGGCCCCATCTCTCAGTTGACCATCAACTCCAAGTTCTACTCGGCGCGGCCTCCCCCAAGACTGCAGAGCTCCGTCTTGCCACACGTTACCATTCAGTGTCCTGTCTACAAGGAGGGTCTTACCGGTGTCATTTTGCCCACTGTCAGGTCTCTCAAGCAGGCCATGTCAACCTACGAGCTCCAGGGCGGTTCTGCCAACATGTTCATCAACGACGACGGTCTTCAGCTGATCCCAGAGGAAGAGCGTGATGCCCGCATCGACTTTTACGCCGACAACAGCATTGGTTGGGTTGCCCGGCCCAAGCACGGCGTGGACGGCTTTCAACGCAAGGGCAAGTTCAAGAAGGCGTCCAACATGAACTTTGGCCTCATGATCTCATGCAATGTTGAGGAGAAGTTGCTCCTGGTCAAGCGCACTCCTGACTGGAGCCAGGCTGACGAGGCCCTTGCATACGAGCAGGCCCTCAAGGAGGTCCTTGAGGAGGATGGTCGTGCCTGGGCAGATGGCAACATCCGCATTGGCGATTACATTGTTCTCATTGACTCTGACACCCGTGTCCCCGTCGACTGTCTCCTCGATGCTGTTTCTGAAATGGACCAGTCCCCCGATGTTGGTATCATCCAGTTCTCTTCTGGTGTCATGCAGGTTGTCCACACCTATTTTGAGAACGGCATCGCCTTCTTCACGAACCTCATTTACTCTGCTATCCGTTACGCTGTGTCCAACGGCGATGTTGCTCCTTTTGTCGGTCACAACGCTATTCTTCGGTGGTCTGCTATCCAGCAGGTTTCTTACCAGGATGAGGACGGTTACGACAAGTTCTGGTCCGAAAGCCACGTATCTGAGGATTTCGACATGTCTCTTCGCCTGCAATGCAGTGGTTACATCATCCGCTTGGCGGCCTGGTCTGGTGATGGTTTCAAGGAGGGTGTGTCCCTTACTGTATATGACGAGCTGGCTCGCTGGGAGAAATATGCCTATGGCTGCAACGAGCTTCTTTTCAACCCCATCCGCACCTGGCTCTGGCGTGGTCCCTTCACTCCTCTCTTCCGACGCTTCCTCCTTTCCAACATTCGCTTCACCTCTAAGATCACCATCATTTCCTACATCGGTACTTACTACGCTATTGGTGCTGCCTGGATCATGACAACTGCCAACTACTTCATCATGGGCTGGTACAACGGTTACCTCGACAAGTACTACCTGAACTCGTTCCAGGTGTGGTTCTCCATCATCATTGTCTTCAACGGTCTCGGAAACATCGCCCTCGCTGTCATGCGGTACCGTGCCGGTCAGCGCAGCCTGCTCGGATCCCTGTTTGAGAACTTTAAGTGGACTTTCATGCTCACTATCTTCCTCGGTGGCCTTTCGCTCCATGTTAGCCAGGCCTTTTTGGCTCACATGTTTGAGATTGACATGACTTGGGGTTCTACATCCAAGGAGGCTGAAGCTTCCAACTTCTTCATTGAGGTGCCCAAGGTCTTGAAGAAGGTAAGCGCTTTAATATTCGGGTACTATTTTGTTCAGTTACATGTGCTAACTCATCTACTTCAGTTCAAAATCTCCATGACTTTGTCATTGATGATGATTATCCTCATTATCATACTTGCCACCGCGCCCTTTGTGCCCTACGACTGGCGCATCACAGACTTCGTCGCCATCCTCCCCATGGCCGCTGTCTCGGCCAGTCACTTCCTCCTCCCCTTGGCTCTCAACCCTGCTCTGATGACTTTTACCTTCTAAGAAGTTGAAGGCGGTTTAAAATGCGGAGTTCTTTTTATTTTTTTTGGTCGGATTTGTGTCATTCTAGCCACAGAAGGAATGCACAAACACTACTTATCTATAGACGGAGTGGGAGTTTTGGAGATACCTGGAGGCAGATCGGAAGGGTTCCATGAGTCTGTCGCTGTTTTGTCGAATAGGATTATTAGTATGATTATTAGAAGGTTCACTAGGTTAGCTAGAGACCCTAGTCGTAATAACTGTTAAATGATACTTAATTTTCAGTTTACCTTGTACGTCTTGAAAAATTCCATGTGATGGATGTTGAGGCCGACCAGTGCGCAATATAGGCCCATTCACATCACTGTCACTGTTGCGGGTAGGTGGAAAAGAAGATGAAGTAAGAATGAGAGTCATTCAAGCCTGTCTATACCAATTAACGCCTCTATGCCGCCCGTGCAGTCTAAATACCGTACTCTGGTCTATCTACTTCTACGTGCGCATCCACCACGGTGTATGCTCTGAACGAAAGCAGTATCTCAGTATCGTGATCCATCAATTCCAGACGTGTTTAAGACGTCCAACATGATTGCGTGTCGTCCATGATGCGACAGAAACGTGCAAAATGCATCAAGACAAACCGATCCGCCCACATACAAATCAAACCCTGAACAGGCCAAGACCGAAACAAAAAACAGGGGGAGGGAACAAATTCGACTAGCTTTTGGGGTGGGCTTTGAAACAGCCTTAGTTGTCCTCGTCGTCGGTGTCGACGGGATGGGGTGTGCCCTTGGGGCTGTTGAGCCAGTCGATGTGGCGGAGGCGGCGACGGACCTCGCGCTCCTTGAGCTCCTTCTTGGTGACCTTCTTCTTCTTCTTGGCCTTGAACTTCATCTCCGAGTTGTCCTCGACGCCGGAGTTGACGGCGCTGCTGACGACCGAGTTGACGGCGGTGCTGACGGCGGTGCTGGTGACGCCGCTGCCGGGTCGGCTGTCCTCGAAGCGGTCGAGGCTGATGGCGGTGTTGCCCTTCAGGGCGACGCGGCCATCGGCGACGTGCCACTGCTCGGAGCAAAGGGCGCCGACGAACTCCTCGTTATGGGAGATGAGGATGACGCCGCCCTTGAACTCGCGGATGGCGACGGCAAGGCCACCAAGCGAGTCACGATCCAAGAAATTGGTAGGCTCGTCGAGCACCAGGAGATGGGGGTTGTTCCACATGGCACCAGCGATGACGACCTTGACCTTCTGGCCACCGGACAGGGAGCCGATCTCGTTGTGGTTGGCAATCTCGGGGTCGAGACCGAGATCCTCGAAGTGCTTGGAGATGATGGAGGGCTGGAGCTCACGGTAACCCAGACCTTCACGCGAGGCCTCGTGGTCGTCGAATTCCTGGACCAGCTTGCTGAAGCCGAGCTCGAGAAGGGTCTCGCGAGAAATCTGGCTGTTGTACTTGGGCAGCAGGCTACGCCATTTGCTGTGTTTTTGTTAGCATCGAGGGTGTCTATTGTGAGGGAAGATGAGGGTAGCTTACACTTCATATTGGAAGGTCTTCTTGTACTTCTGTCGACCAACGAGCGTCTCGATCTGCTTGCTAGGGCCACCGTCCTTGAGATCAATCCACTTGTCCATCTGAGCACGATCGGCCTCGGAGACCAGGCGGGTCTGCTTCATGTGGACCTCGCGGTCATCACCGTGGGCGTATCGCCACTGGAGGTACTGGTTGGGAGTCTTCTCCAGATGCATCTCCACGTGCTCCAGCGCGTGCTGCTTGATGTAGCCGATACGGAGGTTAGGGTGCTTCTCGACCTTTCCGGAAGAGGGGATGGTCTCGCCGGTGAGAAGCTTGATGAGAGTCGACTTGCCAGCACCGTTGGGGCCGATAATGGCAACACGGGACGACAGAGTAAGCTGGCAAGAGACATCTGCAAGGGAAGGCTTGGGGGCGTTGGGGTAGGAGAAGTTCACGTTGGTCATGCGGATGATGGCTCGCGTCGCCGACTTGACACCAGTCAGGATGCCGGGAGGAGGGAACTTGAACTGGACGTTGGAGGCCGACAGAGTGTAGTAGCTCTTGGCCTCGGGGCGGACCTGGACAAAGTCGTTCAGGTTACCCTTGAAGCAGGCCAGCTTCTTGTTGGGCTCGTAGTGATAGATGTCGGTGGTGACGTTGTCCAAGAAGCCAGAGTCGTGAGAGACGATCAGACTAGTAATGTCGGGGTGCGTCTTCAGGTAGGTTTCGAGCCAGGCGATGTTGGTGACATCAAGATGGTTGGTAGGTTCGTCCAGGAGGAGAACGTCGGCGCGCTGCAGCATGGCTCGGGCCAGAGCCAGCTTCATCTTCCAACCACCGGACAGAGAACCAACGTTCTGAGCCTGTCGGCCCTCGGGGCCAGGGGTGAAGCCGAACTCAGTCAGGACTTCGGAGATGCGCTTCAGTCCCTGAGTAGCAATCTCGGGGTCCTTGGCGACGAAGTCGAGAATGCTGATATCAGCGTCCTCGCCCTGGTTGTGCTCGACATAGCAGGTGCGCAGAACATCCTGGGGAGGGAAGCCCTCGAGCTTGCCGTTAGCGATGCTTCGCATGAGGGTCGACTTTCCGGCACCGTTGCGGCCACAGAGACCGTAGCGGTGACCCTTGAGCAGTCGCAGGTTGGTGTGGGACAACAGCAGCATGCCGCCGTAGGCCAGGGAGAAGTCGGCGTTGACAATCTCAACTTCACCGTCATCCTCCTTCTCCGGGACACCGTACCGCTTCTGGTCCTCCTCAACAAAGTACTTCTGGACGGCGTCGGCAACCTTCTGGGAGGCCTCCTCGGGCATCAGGCTCTTGAGGTAAGGGCTGATGTGGGCGGAAATGCGGGCAACAAAGCGGTCGTTGACGTCGATGGCGACCATGTCAGAGATGTAGGGGCGAACAGCCGTCTTGTAGAAGTCGACGTGTCCGGAGAGGCCCTTGTTCAGCTTGATCTGCTCATCGAGAACCTTGGCAACGTCGTCGCGCGAGGTGCGAGCAAGGGCAATGATGTCCTTGTCGTCACCCATAGCCTTCTCCATGGTGGCGAGGGCCCGCTCGGCAAGCTCTCGGACCTCGGGGAGAGAGGCGCGGTCGCAGACGCCCTTGACACCAGGAGTCAACTTGGGAAGGAAGGTTCTGGCCTCGATGGGGTCGTGGACGAGCTTGGTCAAGTTCTCGACGATGACGACGGTCTGGCGCAGGACTTCCTGGGCGGTGGAGGGGGTGTTGAGGGATCGCTCGAGGAAAGGAGTCAACAGAGCCAGGACCGGGGAGGTGACGATGGCGACGAAGGTGGTCTGGGACAGGGCGTGGATGGCTTTCTGAAGGGTCTGAGTGGAGGGGTGCTGCATGGTGTCGATGAGGAGACCGATGCGAGGAGCGACATCGTCGTTGGACAGCAGAGAAGTGAGAGAGGTCATGGTCTGAACGGCCTGCTTCTCGACCTCGGCCTTGAGATCGTGCATGCCGCCCTCGACAAGAGGAATGAGGCCGGCGAGCCTGGCACCCATGGCCTCGCGCAGCACGTCCTTGTCGATGGCCTCCTCCTTGGTGCCTCCAGCAGTGGGCTGGGCCTTGTCGGCCATCTTCTGCATGAGCTTGTAGGCGCCAACAGTGCCCTGCCACTTGCCGGTCCTCTTGGACAGGTAGGTGGTCAGGGCGGGCAGCAGGCCAACAACGAGGGCCTCGGCGCTCAGGTTGACGAAGATGGCGTCCAGGCCATACTGGGCGGCATCGCGCACGACAGCGCCCTTGTCGGCGAGGGCGTCGAGGGCAATGCTAACCATGCCGCCATCCTGGAGCAGCAGAGCGACCTGGCTGACGGGCTGGCGGGGGAGAAAGCGCTCAAAGATGGCGCCGAGGAGGTTCTGGCCGGACTCACGGCGGAGCCCAGACTTCTTGTCGCCAGCGGCCTTCTTGACCTCGGCGAGGATGCCGTACTGGGTGAGGCCGGCGAAGCCCACCGAGGACAGAATGACCTCGCACAGGGCGTAGCAGGCGTCGATGGACACGGCCGACGTCTTGGCCGTGAAGATGGTGTTGAGCAGGTCGGCGACCGTCTCCTGCGATGGCGGGGGCGGGGCGTCCTTGGACACCATCGTCGGGTGCACCGACGGCGGCGAGACGGGGTGAGGCATCGCTGCGATATACAGCGGTCGTCCGGGGGAGGGAGGAGTAGACGGCCTCGGTGAGTGTGATGGGAGCCTTGGGGAACGTTGGGAGGAAGCAAAACCAACGAGGCCCTTTGTGTGCGGCTTGCAAAAGATTGCGAGAGGAGAACAGAACGAAGAGACGGCGAGAGAGACTTCGCTTGGGTTGGGCCGCCGCCACTACCTGCGCTACGCTACGTAAATGGTCAGCATTGTGGCAGCGCCTTTGAAATTTTTTTCTTATCAGTCTGCGACACAGCCGAACAATGCGTTATCGCCCCGGCGTCCCCGCTTGCCCCTCGCCAAGATCCCGAACTGGCGCCAACAGCGCTCCGCTGGAATCCGGCCAATCGCTTTCCACGTGCTTTTGCCCTCCGGCATCAACTGGAACGCCAGGACGCTTACCCTAGATATTCGGTCAAGCGGGTGGCCGATAGCGATGAATGCTGACTTTGTGTCTGTGAAAATACTTGCTGCTAGCCCAAGGTGTTCTTAGGCTTTTCCCGCCGTATATTCCTTCCTTCACATGCCAGTGCAGGATAAGCTGAGTGAGAAGTGTGCGTGCCAACATGGCGCAGCGGCTGTCCCACGTTTACGGTTCCAATCAACCAACTCGCCCAGCCACACTTCTGATTGCAACAAAAAACCACATAGATTAGACCGAACTCGAACACCTCGCTTCAAGGGCAGAGTTAATAAGACAACACCTCGGACAATCAAGTCCAACTCGTTTGGATAGAAATCTAAATCTTGCATACAACCCAAGAACTAGCTCCATCTCCATCACCACCATTCTTCCGCTTCCACCCACCCATCGGCGTCGGCGCCGTTTTTTGTGCCAGTCAAAGCTGCATTCCGTAAACCATACATAATACAAACAAAAATACATGAGGTCAACTAACTATCAAGGGTATAAGAAGAAAACATTACAGGGGGCTCCCCCCTCATTGTTGTAGAAAATAATTCGTCGATGCTTCCCAGAAGTCGCGCCGCTGCCATATCAAGAAAAGAATAAGAAGAAAAGAAAAAGTAATTCGAAGAGTCCTGTTCATGTGCGCCGCATTCATACGTTGTTTTCGGACCTCAACGACACCGGTCCCTGGAAACTTGGCGCCGCCGGCTTGACGCTGTCGAGCTCTAGAGAGTTGGTTCGAGGGCGCTTATCCCTCCGGATGCCCAGGCGCTGGTCGCCGTCCTGGTATTCGCTCTTGAACCGGTAGTAGGTTGGTTGCCGAGGACGGCAAAAGACGACAAGGAAGTTCTTGACAATGTTTGCCTGAGTAAACGCCCGGAAGCGCTCCTTCTTGATAAACTTGTGAGAGTTCATGTACTCTCGCGTGGTCTCGCCCCGGGCTGTGAGGAAGATGTGGTATCCCATCAACGCAGCAGGATATAGGAAAAATATAAAGCCAAGAACAATGAGCGCAAAGGCAACAGGGAAGTGGCTCATGGCCCTGTTGAAAGAAACGGCCTCACGATGCTTATAAATGAGGAGCTGGGTGATGCTGGTGCCGATGAGGTAGGCGGCGAGAATTGTGGCAGACGTAACAAAAGTAAAGAAATATCGGTAGTTGCGTTTTCCGACACAGTTGTTGAGCCAGACGCAGTGGTGGTCATGGGTCTCGATACAGTTGTCGCAGAGGCGACAGTGGTGAGCACGCGGCGGCCGCCAAATGTTGCAAGTCCGGCAGTGCTTAACTGGGACTTCCATGGCCGCCGTGTTGGACTCGGCAGATTTGATTAGCGCCCAGTCGGTAGTCGGTGGGCTGAGTCGGAGGGGATCGTCTTCATCACCCATAGGTGGGAATCGGTGAAGATTTCGTGGGAGAATCTATTGGATGTCAGTTGTCAAACTCATCAAGTTGGCCATAGGAGCAGGATGCCTACCCCTGGATCCGAGACGGAAGCGTGGATGAACGAAGAGAAGCATATGTATGCGAGGTACGCAAAGACGATCGGAATCGCAGGTGAAATATTCTTCCACAACCATGGCGCCTCAAAGGCGAAGAATAGGGCGCAGGGAATAACGATGCAGAAGCCGGTGGCAATGTTGATAGGCCGTTGCTTTGTGTTCTGCCATCGGCCACCCAGGCAGAATACTGTGTTTCCGTCAAAGTATTGATGCACCTTGCCGAGGCCGGGCTGTCGAGTCTGGGGCTGGGGAGCTCGCTGTGGTTGTTTCCCTTGCGAATCCACTGGCCGAAGCTGAGGCGAGGATGCAGACGATGGCAACTTCTCCGCGCCCTCGGTACTTCGGTTGGGCAGACTTTGTCCCTGGTCATTCTTGCTTGGGATGAGGAAGCTGGAGCGGAATGACCGTGGGGTTCTGATGGGACTTGGCAGGCTGCCCATGTCCCTGTAACTCTTGTCGACATTGATCCTGTGCTGCAAGGTTTGGTTGTGATCCAATTTGCCCTGCAAGGGACGGACGCTATCCGTCAAGCTTCCCGCGGGATAGTGTCCATGGCTTGGGCTCGTGTTTGCCGTGATCCTGTCCAAGGTTTCTTGCTCGGTCATCTCGGTGCCTCGCGATGGTGGTGCTTGCATGTTGTCCTCGTCGATCGAGGTGTGCTGGACCTGGGCAATCGGGTTCGAGTTAATGCTCTGGCGTGCCACACTGCCGCCCGCCTCGGTCGCATGGTCGTCGAAATTCATCGATTGCTGGCTCATGGTAGACGGGCGCGGCGGGCCTCCTCGCTGTGCCTGCAGCTTCTGCGAACTCATAGGACGGAAGAAAGCGTGCGAAGTCAGCGAGGGGACATGGCTGCGGGTGGACAGACTCGGCGTCTGACTGGCTGATCCCGCAGCTGTGCTAGAGGTGCTTCCTCGTTTGGCCGCGACACCGGAGACGTAGTTCTTTCGCGGCAGTTGTCCTTGCCATGCATTTTTGGAAGAGACCCCTGTGCGAGCAGTGCCAGGCCGAGATGCCACATCAACGCTCCTGGGTAGGCTCATTCTGTGCTGCTTTGTGTCGTAGTCGTCCCCATCCTCGCTGGCAATGTCCGTCATCCGCGAGGAAATGATGCTGGGTGGACCGGGAACCTCGGAACGGGGGATGTGAGGCGTTGAAAAGGCGTCATCGTCATTGTTCGAGGCCATGGCGATGGTTGCGCGGCGGTCGTGACTGGCCGTTTACCCGAAGCTGCGATGGCTTGTGTCGCCCGGAAGCGTGAGAAGAGGGTACGCGTTTGAGGATGATCAGGATTGCATGGGAGAGTCGCACTCGGATCGGGTTTCGGGGTAATGAGCTCGTCGCGGAGGCTGGCGCGTCGGTGAACCGTGAGTTTCGGGAAGATCGGGAGGTGGCTCGTGTTGCGGAAAGTTTGGATGACAGGTCTAAGATCTAACTTATTAAGGGGCGAAGCGTGGACGGCGTGGCGGACGTAGGCCTCGGGCTGATGAATCGAAAGG
>JABSTB010001537.1:0-13473 GCA_013756995.1 Neonectria neomacrospora | reverse complement strand
TCGACAACTTCCATCGGGGCGGAGACCGGGGCGGGGGCCTGAAGGTGGCCTTGTCAGCCCTGTTATCTGTGTTAGTCGAATTGGTACCGGGATGATAACGAAAGGAAGGGTTTACCGCCCCGATGGAAGTTGTCGAAAGATCGTGGTTGTCTTAGTGATATGCAGCATGCCTGGCACCTATCTGCAGCAGTGTACTAAGGGGCGTCGCGAGGCCCCCTTAGTACCGTTAGATGCGATGAATGGATATGACTTATTCCCTATCAAACATTCGTAGCTCGGATACCTTAGCATTCGTACTTTCAAATTGCCAGTGCGCACTGAAAGATGACATGCGTCTTGTGAGCCTTCAAGGCTGCGACTTGCGAAGTACATAACTTAAGAGGCGCGAAATATCCACGTTTGTGTTTCTCGCAGTATTTATTATTCAGGTTTCCATAAAACATTCATGTCTTGTAGTATTCACTAGCGTTATGTGTAACTTCTTTACAAAGCCGAGCCATCTTTGTTCACATTCCAGACGACGCTCGTTAAAGAGGATTGCCTCAGTGATGATCCATATCGAGTCGAGGGCAAAGATTTCCCTCAGGAACACAACGCTGGCAGCAGTCTATTCACCCAAGCTTGGTCATTTCACCCAATTGCGTAAAAGTTAACAAATGCAAAACAATACCGCCTTTGGTTCCACCGTCATCACAATGTTAATTTGCTCACTTAGATCTTTAGTAGTGAAGCTGACGAACGGTTCGTTGTGGTCGCATCAAGACGCTGTCCACTTGCCGAGGAGCTGTGAGGGCAAGACGCCTCCTCCAGTCATTGCGTTATGACCGTCCCTCAAAAAGAATTTGGACATGAATGACGCAAAAAGTAATCTTATTCACTGAACTCCCCCGGGAAGGCTCGAACTTCCGATCTCCCGATGGTCTGTGGAATAACAGTCGGACGCTTTAGCCAACTAAGCCACGGGGGATTAGGAATTGGGATATGAACGCTGAAAACTAAAATGGTATATTAATATACTGTTAGCCCCACTGAAGCCGGGTACTCCTCCCGTCACGTTTATCGCAGAGTTCCGACTCCTTTATTTCTGTCAATGCTTCCATTCCACGCACTGCCTCTTGTATGAGCTCCAAAGGCTCCATCAACTGCAATGGCTCTAACGGTTACAGTCGCTGTATCGAATGGGGCTCCCGTCCCGCTACCCCTGGTCGTGCCTCCATTCTTATCACTGCGAATACGTAGTGCTAAAAAGGTCGTCTCTAGTCCAAGGCCGTGTTCCTAAAAGCGGACGAGATAGGGTGTTCGCCGGACGGATGTGCATCTGAGCATCAATCGAGTCCTTACGAATACCCTCCCATTCACCTTCGAAAGCTACGACAGGACACTAGCGTCAAACACTTTAACAAGCACATCGAGGGTCTGAAAAAAATCGAAACACGACCTTTGAAAGCTACGATAGGGACACCAATGTCGAGGTTCTATATAAGCATACCAAGCGGATGAGGAGAATCTAAAATGGAACATTCGAAAGCTACGATAAGGATATTGGAGTCTGGGTCTTCGAATGAGCCTTAGCTTACCAAGTCCCAATGTGCCGGAGGGCGTGAAGGGAGAGTACAGAACACTAATGCCTTTTATAATGCCCATAGTTCTTATTATACAGTCAATGGAGAGGATAGCCTTTTGTTTCCGAAGTGTGAGTGTGTCTTCTGCTTCCATGAATTCTCACACACCTTGTTTTTCAGAGGTCCAACCCGTTCCAGCGCAGGAATCGAGGGCAACAGTAAGGACAGTCGGGCCTTAGTATGCCACGATTGTATAGGACCCGGATAATGTCAAATTGGATAAGAGATGGGCAGTCATTCAAGTCAAGGGGTGATCAAGCAAGAGATGTAGGCATTTTATTCGAAAAACACTAGAAATCCCGGTCGAGAAGTTTCACACCAAGATCGTGACTATTTACTACATCATTTCCGTCTCTTTGAGGTCCAGGCTAATTTGACATTTAACAAAGTGTTACTATGAACACAGCACCCTTTTGCTATTATCCCAATCTAAGTATGTCCTAAACGAGAAGAACTAGTCAAGGCCTGGTTTCTCTGCGAGTGTCATCGCATTGTCGACTACCGAGTCGTCTAGTACCATCTCCGCCTTGAGTTTGCTAGCCTCAAATGGTCGCTTGTCGCTTGAGGCTCAAACTCACCTGGCCTGCACATCGCGCATGAATTGTTTACGAGCGGCGCGGAAAGAATCAACTGAAACTTGATCCCTACAAGATCTCTCCTTATAAAACCAGCCAACTACCTAAGTGCCTGCATGAAGGCGAATGCAAAATTGGGCGGTGTCACTGCCCGTACACCCTGGCTGTGGACGACACCCACCTCTTCCCGAAAAGTAGACTAACTGGGATGATTGATGTCGAAGTTTCCCAGGGCGTCCCGGGAGCAATACGATAAGAAAACTACGGTCTTCGCTGCAGAAGGTGTGCAATGTTATGCCGCTCTTGTCCCGGGCGTCGTAGTTCTTCTTGTATAAGCGCCACGTTCAGAAACCTACTTGAGCATGTAGCCAGGCAGGGGGTCAAGGTCAGAAGAGTAGAGCTGTTTAATGTGTAAGCAGTCTTGTTGTTTTTGTCGAGAAAAGTGACTTCGGCTTCGCCCAGCACTCCATGATCATGACTTGAATGATGGCCCTAGCTCGGCTGTAAAAGCTTGCCGCGGACTAATGGTCGGTTACATAGGCCTCTTACCTCTAACCGCAGCACCGAAGTTCGAAGCGAGGTACTACGAGATTCGTTTTCACAAAAAAGCTGATGAAGAGGCGGCGTTTTTTCAACAAGAAGCCTGACTCTCCTACTCCAGCCGGATCAACTTGAGGAAGAACGAAATGAACTCGAAGTCCGAAGCCGTGTTATGCTTCTCATGTGGAACTGGGGTCTTAGTCGGTACCCTCATCGATATCGATGACCGTGTCACGCATCTCACGGAGGAAACATGATACGAATGAAGTGTCTTTTGGTTGAGAAAGTTCTCGGTGTCGCTCCCAACGTGGCGGTTTTGTGGGAGGATGAGTAGACCTTGCATTGATGTTGACATTACCCTGTTAGCTGCTTGCTGGTAACGGATTGCGGCGATGCTTGACGCTGCGTGTTTGGGGTCTAGGTTTGCAAATGGCTTTGTGACAGACACCTAAGGTAGTAATATATACACACTCCCGCATGAATAGCCCGCCCGTAGTATACCCTGATTGTGATACATATTGCGCCATCACTTTTGCACCTCCCTACGCTTGATCCAGACTCTGACTGGCAACGCAGGTTGTGATGACACTGGGCCCTTCGAAACCACTGGAATGCTCCATTTACCACGACCTACGGGTCCGATGTCGTAGAGCGAAATGAGAACCGACGTGTACATAATCATCTTCCTTAGAGTGAAAACAGAGTCATCGCAGAGCGTCAGGCTTCCGTCTTCGAAAATGTCAGTACATGTCGATGGAAGGATCGGTTAGTTTTGACTTACTGTATGGTTTGACAGATCCCGTGCCTGCAGTTTGACCCTGTGCACCCTTTTCACTCACACTCTTCTGAAGATGTCGACTGACCTGCCAGTCGCGAGGGTTAGGAAATGAATTGGGATCAGAGTAGTGAAGGTCCTGCAAGATGTGCGCATATGCGCCCTTCTTGAGAACGTAGGCAGGCTTTCCATCCTCCTTGAGAACCACATCCTCATTTAACCACTTTGAAGACCAGCCTCCGCCATAGAGCCTCACAGTCTCGAGATAAGTAGCTCGAAGTAGTGGGCACTTGGTCATCAGCGCGTCCATATCAAAATTCTCGATCTTGGGTGCGACCCAAACCGATCCCCCGAAACCGTGCTTGGGTTGCACGATGCTGACGAATGGGGCAATCTCATCGCGCACCTGCTCAAGCAAGACGGGATCTTGATACAGCTCGAGGATGGACCATGAGATGAGGGATGCGGAACTTGCGTTGACAGACCAGAGCAGGGCAAGATCGTAGGCGGCGCGGGCATCAAGCGACAGCTTGTGCTTGCGGAAGATTTCAACCCTCGACTTGACAAGCTGGCTAGCATTGTGCAGATCTTGCCATTTGGGCCCCGGGTTCTCGCCATTTAGGGACTGTTCCCAAGCCTCGTGGTACTCCCGCATGGCAAGGAGAAGTTGTCGCTGCGCCGACCTTGCTCGCTGGCCACCCAACCATGGAACCCAAATGGGAATGTTCCGCGCCAGCGTGATGAACCAGTCGTCGAAAAACCACAGGTGTTGCCATATTTCCTGGAAGTTCTCGATAAAGTCAGTACCGAAAATAGATGCATTGGCCGATCGTGCGACAAAGTTCTTCATCAAGTCCATGAAATCGACTTCCTGGATAATCTCGCCCTGGGCGTCATCTTCCACCCTCTCCGCGTCAGCCATCCTCTCCCATTCCATCTGGTCAATGGGGAAGCTGTTGAAAGAGACTAGATCAGAAGCATGACCGTTGAGGGCATGAAGAGTTGCCTTGGTCAGGTCGCTCAAGTGCGAGTTGGCGAGAAACTCCTTGGTCTTTTCTTGGACTTCGCCAGATGCCTTGTCGTAGGCATCTAGGTCCTTGGTAGAAAGGCCAAAGTTGGATACCATCAATCGCCGGACGACGCGTTGCTCATCGGCGATAGAGCTCGGCTGTTGGAGCAGCACGTCCGCCAGTGCTGGCTTGAAGACAACGGTGTGGATGCCGCTGAAGAGGCGGATTGAGAAGACACCTTCTGAGTATCGGTTTCGCAGCCTTGCCAAGGCGAAGCTGGGATTGAAGAAGAGTCTGGGAAGGTGGCCGAGATAGGGGACCCAGTAGGGCGCGAGTGGAGGGCTCTTGGGTCCATCCTTCAAGGAAGAAGAACTGCCGGTGATGAATCTTGTTGTGAGAAGCACAATGGCGACGGTGCAGATGATGGTGAAGTAGGTCGGTTGCTGTAGACTGTGGATGAGACCCTCGTCAAGGGTGCTTGGCTTGGCCGTGGAGCCATCCATCTTAAGGCGGCACGGTACGGTTTAGAATCCTTGAGTTGATGGCGCTGATGAGATGGCCACGTTTGAGGCAACTCGTCAATCTCACGGGCGTTTTTTGTAGCGTTGTCAAGGCTGACAAGAAATGATCTATGTTCAGTGGATGGATCCAATCGTTGTCAGTGCGCCCCGCCAATGTGTCCACCAGTAGGGGCGGGGCTAGGCGTCTTACAGGCAGTCATCCACTGAAAATTAGCGCAGCTTACAGCGAGCCGGGAGTGTTTGTTTGAATAGTGGGCATCGATGAGCATTGTTGTCAATTGCAGTAACAAAATCCAGCTTTAAATCTCATTTTCAGCACAAATAAATACAAGAAAATTTCCATTAGTAAGTTAGTGTTAGAAGAGGCCAAGGAGCCAGATTCAGTCTTGTGTAGTCTGATATCCTTGCCCTGGCACATGAGAGCAGCATCGCTGAAGTTTCCTGACCTGAGTAGGTCGGCGGAGGAGGAGGTCGTACTACGGGCCAAGAACGAGGAGCTTGCAAAGCTCAGTTCGATTAGCTGGTCGGATTTGCCAAGAGGAACTGGGCGGAGGAGAATACCGTGGAGAGGGAAGAAGCTATTCACGACTTGGGGAATGGGCAACGGGATGTACAAAAAGTCGAAGGCTAAGTACCGCAAGTGTTGGGGTCTACTCCTGACAGAACTCGGGATAAAGTAAGAAACACGAATGGGGCTGTTAGGTACCTTGCTGATTGATTCAGCTGGGAAACTGCGGGTAGACTTCTGGATCTAAACCCAGCGTCAGTACAGCATGGTAGCCTCCAGTTCTTCAGCTGGTTCTGGATTCTGGACATTAGCAAACCCTTCCTCCTCCCGCCGCCGAACGAATCACACTTGATGCCGCTACTGAGAATTTCCAAAGAAAGGTCTCTCAACTAGGATCTTTAAAGGTGTCGCTTGCCAGACCAATATCTCAACGACACTCCCAAAGAACGCAATGATGCTCTCCCAGGAGAGTCCAGTCTGGCCGATCCGAGGGAACAAACTGTCATAAACGGGACTTCATGCTCCAACCACCTATCGCGGAACAGTTCTCGCGCCATTTGCATTGTATTCTGAGGATTTTCATCTAGTGGCTCTCAACTATATTTATGATGAGGAGAAGTATGGGGATGTTTCATGAGAGGGCAGTTGGCCGTCGTCTATCCGGGCTCCAATCACTCCGGGTTCAGTGTGACACTTACAATGGCCGAAGCGGTGAATTGCTCGCTTGAGTATTGAACTCTCCCCGAAGGATACTGATCATGCGTTGAAAAGCGCCACACTGAACGCGGTCTTCACAATCGAGTCGATCATCTCTCGTGAAAAACAGAAAGAGCAGGATACCAAGCAGGGAGGTTGTCGGGAACCACACGATCTGCTGTCCAGTCACCACCACAGGACTACCTGGTGTGGCCACAAGTACTACCTATTTTTAAAGTCTGCGGCATGAGCCACAGGTTTCTCAGTGAGTCACGCGGGAAAGTATTTGCCTTGGAACCTATACCTTGTTTTCTCACCCTCAACGGCACAACCCACTCTCCTTTCCTCTGCTCCAAACCGAAATTAATTCTTTCCCATGCGGCGAGCAAGACATCCAAAAGATCACCATGGTGATATCGCAGGAGCGTAAAGGCTTGGTCATCGGCAACGACGCGTATCCCACTCCGACTTCGCCCAACCTCGAAGTACCACCCATCCTTAAAACCAAGCCATTCCAACAACCTCCAGGGGGCAGGATAGTTGTTCTGAACGGCTTTACGGGCACGGGAAAATTCACCATTCTCAAGCATGCCAAAGAGCTCCTGCCCGCCGACACGACCTGCCTCCTGGACAACCACCTGCTCATCGACCCCGTGGTGGCAGTCATCCCCGGCCGAGGCGAGGAACACCACGAGCTGCGTTGCATCATCAGGGCGCCCATCTTTAAGATACTAGGAAAACGCGCGCAGGAGGGCCACGTCATCCTCATGACGGCATGCCTGGCCGAGGACAGCAAGAGGGACGCCGCCTTCCTCCAGGAGCACCTCGACATAGCGCGCAGGACCGACGTGCCCATTTTCTGGGTAAACGCGCATTGCGACCATGCGACCCTGGAGCAGCGCGTCGGGAGCCCTGAGCGCCGTCAAGGGGGCAAGACGAAGTTGACGGACATCCGCGTCCTCCGGGGCCTTTTGCGTGAGCACCGCCTCATTGAGCCGTGCAAGAGCCACAACGGGTCGACGAGACTGGTTGTCAAGACCTTAGATGTGAACGGGCCAGTGGAACGCTCTGTCAGTCGCCTGATGAGCATGATTGGCTTTCCACAGTATGTCGAGGCGTTGTGAAGCTGCGCATACTAGAATCTCGTGGAACAAGGCCAAGTTCTGGTACAACGGCATTCATGGACGAGCCCAGCGGCGGCAAGACAACATGCATAGAGTGTGTGATGGTGAGAGCTACCTTAGTCTAAGTCTGGTGGGGAGTGGCTACTTACAAGAAGTGTCCTGAAAAGGAATCACTGCCAGCCGGGGGCCAAAACCCGCAAATGCCCATGCCCGTAGGCTATGGATGCCTTTTCCAGTGGGGGGCCAGACTTGGCCGTCTTAGCTGCAAGCTGGATGGTGAACAGAAGCTTCCGTTCGAATGGGACCTCGGCGTTGATGAGGGTGCCCTCATCGCCCATGGTGGATCGGAACATGGCCTCTAGCGCCTTGCGCTGTGCGAGGTCGGCGTCGCGAGCAAAGACCATGAGGTGGATGTCGGACACGAAAGCGTTGTTGCGGAGTGCAGAGGAGCCGTAGATGACAGCGATGTAGTCCTTGTTGCCGAACACGGGTGCGGAGCCCGCGGTCGAGGTTCCGCTCCACGCTCTGCAGGCGGTTCTACGATGGTTCGGAGCCCATAGACTGGTACTCGCTCTCGTCGAGGAACTGTAGTCCAAGATGTTCGATCTTATCACGTAGACCCTTGACGTTGTCGATGGTCGAGACTGAATTGCCATTCATGGTCCGAAGTACGTGGTCTTGTTCTGGAGGCAGTACTTGTATTTCCTTGGGAATGAACACCATCATGCACGAGTTGATGTCCGTTATGTTCATCAGAACGAGGTTAGGCCTCTGTTCCATCTCGGATTGAATTGCGTGCGTAAGTTCTAGCCGCTCGTCGATCAGTTTGGCCGAGGCGCTGCTTCCTGAAGGATATTGTTGCCTTGGCCCCGTTCTTGATATGCGGAACTAGTCGTCGACGGGGACGCGGATAACGTTCTGCTCGCATAGCGATAGCCATGCCATCGTGGATCGGATCGAGTAGTGCTCAACGGTGACAGAAAAACAATACCGTCTAGAGTGGAGGTATTTGTGGCCGTTGTGATAGACTTGATACCATGGAATTAAGTAGGCTATGTATTTGAAGATAACAGACCGAGACTAGAAGAACCAGATGGGAAGTGTGTGGAGGGGACAGGAGAGGGAAAACAAAGGGAAGTGGGATGGATGTAAGAGACGCAGCTACAATTCGAGTCACCGTCTGCAAAAAGATAGAGTATCGTTCAACGAGCATTGATCACTCACCGTTTGCCCACTGATGCTTGAGTTCCATAGCATTAACTTAGACGAAGGTCTCCGTTGCGAGCTTCATGCGTAAGCATTAACCCACCCTTAAAAAGTTGATCAAGGAATATAGCTTCATGTAAGTGTTAAAAGTGCAAAAAGGAAGGGTCTGGCCGGGGATTGAACCCGGGACCTCTCGCAAGCTATGCTATAGGGTTTACCCTAAGCGAGAATCATACCGCTAGACCACCAGACCAGGTCAACTTTGAGAAGTTGCGTGATTGCATCACGTGATGGTAGAGGCTACCACAAAAGAAACTATACACTCCAGCGATCCATAGTCATATTTTCTATAGATGAACCATTCATAATTAGCTTTTGCGACTCCAATTCCCAACTCATCAGCCAATCACATTCCGGTATGGTGTAATGGCTAACATTTCGCGCTCTCATAACCTGAGAGATTTGTTCCGCGGAGCTCAGGGTTCGATTCCCTGTACCGGAGTCATTCGTCTCTTTCGAGGCGCCTCACTTTTTGTCGATTTCTTGAAATGATAGAGGGAGGACGTAGTTACGGGAGAGTAAGTAAATGAGTGAAGTCTGAAAGACGTGGTAGTTTGAGTTGCCATGCATGCATGACTTAACAAGAAGATGTGCTTTGCTTTACTTTTTATTAATCAGTTACTTATTGATGTCTAATCTGAGACCATGCAATTTCATTTCGACCATTTGCATTGAATGCTCACTCATATAACTCTTTGGAGCAATTTACATAAGGAAGAGGTTGTTTGAGATAGGTGAAAAACAATGAGAAATTAGTCGTTATAACGTGAATAAAAGACCAAGAAACCCAAGGATAAGAGTCACTAATGCAACACACCAGTGTTACTGGTAATAATCACCGCGTCACTACTATAGTGTTTCACGTGGGAGGAGCTCGCTGCCTTCGGGTCTCTCTTGAGCCAGTATCAAGAGCCGTGACAAGGCTTGGAGTCGTAGCTCTCTGATGATCAGGTGCTATTGTGCAGGCGAGGTCACTGAAATTTCACAGCTTTCTTTTAGTCATACATTGAATCTTCACTGTGTTACTTGCCTCCTGCGTTCGCATCGACGGATAGTGCATCATACCCTAGTCAGGTTCAGACGACTCAGATCCAGCTGAGTTCGTTTCTTAAATCTTCCCTTTCAAATTCAACCCACGTTTGAGACAGAGGTTTTTGGAGAGTCTCTTTAGCATTGATTCATACCGGCGCAATACATGTAGGTACAAGAGCAGCCCGAAAGCCATGTCCTTGAGGAACACAAAGCCATTAGGAATTCATTGATCCGGGCCTGGCCATTTCGCTCAGATTATTTGAAGTGTTTGGTGGACTCGGCAAACAAAGGTTCATTTGAACCTTGAAGAACTTCATCCTCATCGTGACGTTGACTTGCTTCTTGCGTTATTGAAACTCACCGTAAGAGTGATTGTCACTGATGACTCTCAGCTAAGGAGCAACTAGCAAACTTCACAACTATACAATAGCAACAGTTCATCTCAGAACTAAATCATAATACGGAGCATGAAAGAAAATATTCAAGAAGAGCCCGTGCGATAAACAGGCTCTTGTTAATATCAAGATTAGCTAGGGTGGGCTTGAGACGTTTGGATCTCCGAGTCAGGGCCCTTCTAATTGTATGAGTCTGTGGGAGATTTGTCTTGTCGTAAGTTCCAGCGCCCCTTATCATAGAGAAGAGATATTTTAATCAAATCAGCATCTACTCCTTATCTTAAGAATACTCGTTTGGACTTGAGTAAACTGCCTTTCAGGCAATCTCAACACGCTCAAGAGTCACTGCCCCAATCATCCTTATCGCAAATTCAGACTGGGTACACATGGCGAATGACACCGTCCTCATGAATATCGAGCTATTGCCACATCCATAACACTCATGTTTGCGGCTCTCTCAGAGGCTCAACCAACTTGAGGTCTTGCGATTTCGGGGAACCTAGCAATGCAGAATTGTGAACAGGTCCTGGGCTCGCACGTCTGTTGGTTGACCAATTTTGGACTGGCGGGCACAGCAACTACATGAGATCATTTTTACCATAGGTAGGGAGCGCGAGTTGTTAACTTTCACGTAGGACTCTCTGGATCCATGATACTAAAAGAGGTACAGGGATCAGCAAGATCCAGGTCGGATAAAGGCAGTGCATTGTCATGCATATGGAACTGGGTGGCACTAGTATTCTATTCAATCTAACTCCCTTGTGCCATGAATGACCTAACACTGTCTACCACGTCCTTGATCGTTTTTGACTCTTAATAGTAACGCTACAATACTAGACAAAATTTGGTGATGGCCTGGCTGCGCACGTCGCTGAAACTCTCCGCAACCTCAAAGAGCGAGGTAAGGACTAAAATCATAGTGTAGGACGACCTTCTTTTCCCACTTTGATGTTTCCTTCTACTGCTGCTGCGCTCTATCCCGAAGTTCGGCTGTGGCAACTGAGCTAAGGCTGGTAATGAATTGTGAACAGGACTTGTCTTAAATAGAACATGTCTCCTTTAGCAGAAATAACTTGGCAGTTACAGGCTCCGTTAGCGTGATCTAATTAGAAGCTGGAACAGGCAAGATTTAAGAAAAGTCCTAGTTGTGAACCGATGCTAGATTAATAAACTTACATACTTAAGAATTGTTAAAGGGGAGCCCGAACCATATATAAGAAAGAGAGGAGTTAGGTATTTAGCTTCTTAAGTGCATGGGGTTAATCATGCTTAGCTGGTACTGGACGGAAGTAGTTGAGCGAATAAAGATGAGAATGTATTACAGTGTCTCTCTACTTATTCTTATGGTAGAAATAAAGAGTGTAAAAAATTAAAATAATAAAATAAATAAAGATTTAAAGCATTAACTGTTTATTACAATAATTCTAACTTGGTTAGTATAAAAGTAAAAATATAAAAGATTCTCTTTAACATGGGATTGAACTATTAACCTCTTCATAAATGTATAATCCACATATGTATACCACATTAGCAACGAGCGGTATTCATAATTCATAATCCCCCGTGGCTTAGTTGGCTAAAGCGTCCGACTGTTATTACAGAGACTATCGGGAGATCGGAAGTTCGAGCCTTCCCGGGGGAGCTTAATGAATGAGTTACCTTTTTGTGTGCCTTGTTTGCATTTTATTTTTGTATTCTTCCATTGGGAATCTCACAAGTCCACCTCTCCTCCTCTGAAGCTATTTCCAGACTTCGCCTGGGTTTGTTCTCTTCATTGTATACAGTTAAGAACATTGAGAAGTTGATGACACCGAACACTTATTCTTTAATAGTACACCCCCAAGCCCAAGTCTGGCGAGCCGGCCAGGCGATTCCAGTGCAGCAGGGCGGTAAAGTGACATTGTACGGCCATTGTGTAGGCAGCACTCCTTGCCCTGGCACACGAGAGTAACATCGCTTGTTCTCACAGCCTCAGCAAGCCAGCTGTGCCCGGATGTGACTATAACTATAAGCCCTTGGTGGGGTTTGTGCGAATTCACTTACAGCCAATTATGCAACCAGGGACCTGGTTACCGATTCCAGACTTGGAAAAGCCTTATAAGTTAGTGAGCCTCCACAGTTTCCCAAAACTTACACTCTTAAAAGGATATAGATATCACATTCTATGATTGGATTTAGTAGGCCCCCGCTATCTTTATATGATAGTAGATAGTATACTTTGTTCTTTTGTTTACCTGCGTACTGTTACTTTATATATGATTGAGGAATACTGAGCTAGTTCTTCCCTAGAGCTGTTTGAGGCTGCAGCTGAATAACGATCATGAGCTGCAACGTTATGAGGGCTTTTTAGTGAGTGTGAACAGCACTTCGTTAGCGCAAATCGTTAAGCTATCCAGATGACAGGAGGGCAGTGCTGGACAACCACATTTTTCTTTGGTTCCCAGCCATAAGAGTCCCCGAGTGATACTGCATTGACTGACCCTAGTTGCATATACTTTCTAGTCTTTCACAAATATCCTGCCTTGGCTCTTCTCGGCAAATAGTGTTGGTCCGGCGACGAAGTCCGATCTGCCTATGGGGCTTAGTTGGCACAGTCACTGGAGCAGAAAGTTCCATTCAAGAATTCTGCCTTAATGTAGGAACGCCTTGCATGACAAAGGTAAGAGCGATCGGCGCTGGAACGAATCACGGCAGGAAGTCAACTCGTTTCACCTGCCACTGTCACCGCTAATCTTAACGAGGAGGCTAACCGCCGAAGAAGCGAGCACTGCCCAGGTTTTGCCAGGGAAGGTGTATTGGTGCTAAAGGACGGGGCTGATGTGAGGGAATTACAAGGCTCCTTCCATGAGTTAGTGTCTTTTGGTCAACATGCCATTTGCCAACAGGAGATGACATGTTGGTGGCTATGTCAAAGGAATAGACACCTGAGAGGTTGTTGCGGCGGAGCATATCAATATGACATCGGATAATCTCCAAACGTAGCTGAGAGGAATTTCATCCTCGGAATTACCGCTTTTGGTAGGTTTTATGTCATTAGATGATGTGCAATGGAGATTCCATATGGGTCCAGACCGGGATCTGCAGGACGGAATCGGCAAGATGAAGGCAAGTGTGGGGCCGTACGAAAACTGTGGGAATCGGGGCCGGATTGCTGGGGCCGGGACGAGATGAGAGCACGAGGGTTTTGACCCGCGGTAGTGGCGGAGTAGATAAGGGGGAGTTGGGCGGGTGGGAGATGGGGCGAGGAATACTCAGCCTTAATTGACGAGATGATCTTGAACATTTTAGTCGCTTCCATTGGTCGAGGGCAGATTTAATTTGTGGTTACAGCCTCTTGAAAGTGGAATTAAAGCTCGCCGAACGACATATCTAAGCTGACTGGTAGCGGTCGGGCGATGAGATACACAAG
>JABSTB010001534.1:0-31864 GCA_013756995.1 Neonectria neomacrospora | reverse complement strand
AAGCCAGCCCCTAGTCAGCCGAGCATACCGCATCAATTATGGGCCATACCCAAAGAGCTTGCAAAACGAAGATTGGGGAGGGAAGGCACGGAATACTCCTCACGTGTAATCTTGTGAGTCCGTTATATGCATGCTTGGATTTCTTATGCAGCTTAGTTAATAACAGGAAAGAAAAAACTGGACGTAGTATAAAGAGGCCTCTAAAAGCGATAAACAATACTATTTCAAACAGTGAAAACTAGATGCTAGTGGGATAAGAGTAGGGATCATGACGTTTTCCAAGCAGCCTTTCTCAATCTGCCATGGTTATGCCTTGGAGTAACGTCATACGAGCTGTCAAGCCATACCTGAGCGGCTTTAAGGACCACCAGCACGGCCACTGTCATCCCAATAGTTATCTCCCTGAGAGCGGCACGTTCCCACCACACAATAGTAGCCACCACCACGGTTGTTCGCATTTGGCGACTTGACAACAACGTCAGAATACCTCACACTGCTGGCACTGCACTCCCAGGCCTCCTGCTGGACAGTGTCTAACCAAACTAATTAGCACAGGCACGATAACTGAAAGTAGACGGAAAGCTTACAGGCTGTGTGAGCAACGTTGTACCAAATACAGATGGTTTCTCCGGAGCCACCGTTGCAGGTGTATGTGTTTCCCGTGGTCCAGGTCTCCGAGACGGAAAAGCCGCCGCTGAGCCAACCAAAGTCAGCTGCTCCGGCACCGGATATGCTCCATCCAATAGTGTAAGATTGCGATTCCATCTGGCCAACAGAGCATGACTGGGCATTTCCGCAAGATATGGTTTCCTAGTTAAGTCAGCCAGCAGACCTTTAAATTACACCATCACCTAATGGATGATTAGAGCCAGGCTAAGGCATACCGATAGTTGTTTGTGAAAGTAGTTCTGGTGTGGGTCGCCTTTATAATACGTTAGTTTAAAAAGTTGTTTGAATTTGCAACTCAACGACCTCCTCGAAACAATGTTCAAAGAAGGTCTGCAAACAATGTGGTAACGTACCGTCGCCTTTGAGCTCCGTGAAATAATGTGGCACGCAAGTGCCGATCCATTGACGCTCTTGGATTTTGTCCTGGGACGGTGAAACCTCTCGCTTGCTGGCTGCATTGCGGCCCTGAAGCAAAGCAAATGTTTGAGCCGATTCCTCCTTGAGAAAGCAATTCGTGGTCTCATTCTTTGCAACGCCCTTCGTGGAAGGCCAATCAACAGTAACACAATTGACCACAGCAACTTTGTCGTTGTACACCTTCGTGCATGCTGGGCCGCCAGAAATGTCTGGGTTGCTGTGAATGGTGTATTCCTTGGTTCCGACAGTGAAAGAGCCGAGCCCGTTGCCATCGAGATGCGAAAAGTCAATTGGATCATGGGCATTGAGAACACTGCCACATGTTTCCGCCAGGTTCTTCCCTTTCTCAGGGTCGAAGACGGTGAGGGAGGTTTTGCCTGTGGCCTTTTCGTGACGCCACATCACATCGACATTTTTGGCAAAAGCTGCCGAGGCAAGAAAGAGACCAAGGAAGAATTTCATCTTGTAAGATGGGAGGAGTTGACTTGCTTGAAGATGTTATTGTGGTGATGCGAAAGTTTTGAAAATGCTGGCATTACCTCTCTGTTTATAGTTTCGCGCTGTATTATACTGGCCAGGCATTTCACGTCTACACTGACAACGACTATTGCGGTGGTGTGACCTCACATGGATTTAAGCTGATGCCTAGATCCTTCGCTTCTTTGTTGATTTTAACCGACGCCCAGCTCCTTCTGATCCTTCTAATCCTTCCGATCCTTCGCCCATTGATCGGCTCGACTTTAGCAAGTCCATTCCGGCAGGTCGCTGTGATAAAGAGGCGATGATCATTCCATTACTCTTGAAGTCAAGCTGGATACTGACGTATTGTCTCATTTAAGCTTAGCGAGTCGCCCGGCCCGTTGCATTCTAGGTCGGCAAACCGGTTAGCCATGCCATCGTGTTGGCGGGGGTGACCGGGATAAAGGAACTGAAACAACCCCGCTACCCAAGAAGGCAAAAGCTCAGGTGTGTAAAAGACACTCTCAATCTCAAAGCTGGAAAGGATGCATACAGGAGATCAATTTGATTAAATGCTTCATATAAAATTATCTGCAAACACAAATCCTCAGCTTGTAAAAGTAGTGTTATTCCTATCTTCCAGACTGATCTTATCAATCCCACAGCTCCCTTTTAATTGCGAGCTAGTTGACCTTGAATATAGGCATACGGAAGGGGAAGGAGGAGGATGAAAAGAACTCTCTATCAGTGTCAGAACTTTGAAGTGATACGCCTCGATATTTCATATTGCCCACTACATGTTTCGAAATGCTTCGTTTGCATGCTGGGTTGTGTAAGCGGTGAATAGAGCTGCACCTCACGGACCTCGGGGTGGATGGTTAGACTCCCACTCTTGTTTTAGGTCGGGCGGGGTAATGCAGAAA
The DNA here is from genome assembly GCA_013756995.1 of Neonectria neomacrospora. NCBI lineage: Eukaryota > Fungi > Ascomycota > Sordariomycetes > Hypocreales > Nectriaceae > Neonectria > Neonectria neomacrospora. The sequence goes on along the minus strand of JABSTB010001534.1, from coordinate 29,396 downwards.
CTAACTGGTGACTAGTTGGAGGATTGGGGTCTCCAACCATACTCTGGACAGCCTGCAGACTGGTCAACGTGGACCTGGTCTAGTCTAATCCTTTATCAGGCGTTTCTAATCTAAGCTCGTGATTAACAGATTGGAAACAGTGCGAACTAATACCAAGCCAACGCAGCAGTGAGTGCATTTAAACGAGGACCAGTTGAAAACCTGGGGCATTCTTTTTTTGCGCACCGAAGGCCCTTCATTCACATGAACTTTTCAGCGGACGCAGTGCCACGAGGCGACGCACCTACAAAGCTTTACTCTTTTTATTTTAAAAAGCTCACGCTAAGGGAAAAAGTGGTGTTACTTAGCGGGATAGCGTCTGATGAGAGGCTCATATTGCAATCTTTCGACGGCCAGGGTTAAGGTGTTGATGGAAGCCTGTTTAATATAAAGCATTACATCCATCGACTCCAAGCTTACACATCAAGTATTACTAGACCTACTAGAATCCCCATCCTAAGCCTCGAAATCATGATTGCTGAGACTAGGAATGGCGTTTAGAGAAATTTGGTCTTCTACCAGTCGATACGTGAACATTTGCGACTGTTCATTATTCGTGCATAGGTAGACCACCGAAACATTTGGAACGACTTGGATGCGAAGGCCGTCTTTATCAGGCAATCATATCAGGGGTGCATCAAGAACATCAACTGATACCGAGAACGAGCTTGTGGAGGAGGCAGGCCCGCAAAACTTCAAGCTGAATCATCGGCCTTCTAGTCGAAAGTAGTGACTACCCTTGAGGTGGTGCAATGAAGGGAGGACGAGGCGCAGTCAAAGGGGCCCTCGATGGACATGGTCAAGAAACGAAAGCTAGCGGGTATCTTTCCCAGCTGAAAAAGTTAGATCGGCTGGGCTATCTCGTTGAACAATCGTGAAGCCTGGCAAGGATAGCCTTAGTTGAGGTCCCTTAGTATCTGTATACTAGCATATAAGATTTTTAAACAGTCTGGCTATTGTCTTTCTGGTCAATTAAATTGATATACTGTTGCAGTCGAATCAGCTACAGTAGATCTGGTTGTGAAATTGTCGACATGTCATTACGCAATAGTTCACTAATGGCCTCTCCATTGGTGTTAGTTACTGGTGCTGTTGCGATCGGTCCCATGGACAAAGGATCGGCAGCTAGATGGCGTCCATCAGAAGCCGCGACTTCTTGCAGCCTCTGTACAGTTATAGAAGCCAAATCTCCAACATCTCAATGAATCAAGTTTGAGTGGCGCAGTAACACAGCTTCTGTGGAGTTTGACACGATTGGAAGCATAAATCACAATTTACTTCAGGGTAAAGGATCATTTTTGTGGCACAAAAATATTCCGAATTTCGAACGGACTCGGTTACGTCGACACCTGAACTAGACTTGACACCCTATTCCAGTAATCGAAGTATGTTTTCTCTCCTGATGCTACCTTGATCAATTTTAGGGGATACCATCCCAGAAGAATGTGGCCGATTAAGGGGTACTGCCAGTCAATCCAGGGTGCCAAAGAGTAGAATGAGCACTTGTGGCTAGGTATTTCGGGCATTTAGTTAAAATGGGGCACACTCATCCGATCAAAGTATATTTATCAGCAACCCAAAGCAAACAGCACCAACATCAGAGATAGCTTATGATTCGCCCAAGCGACGATCCTTGACATCTTACTCTAGTGCTATAGCACAGTGGCTGGCAAGCCGAGTAAGCCGGCTAATCCCATCCACTTCATTTCTCTGATCCTCATCAGTCCCATTGCAGCCTACACCCTCAAGGACAGGCACGGATCGGCCCCTTTAGTAGAGGCACCTCTTGTGATTCTACTACATTTACAGCCTACTGAAGATGACAAGCTGTAGGATAACGATGGTAGCAATGAGTTCCAGCAATATTCTCAGCGCACTAACAACTAGACTTCTAGCATGGAATATGTATGTGTCTACTTGACTTGGACCCAAATTTCGGTGTCGGCCCAGCGTCACAAAAACAGCCAACCGGAAACATCCGGACTTCAAAGTTACTAGGGTCCACGCAAAATTAATCACGCCTCTACTGCTTGATACTCAAGGACCGTTCAGCAGCATCACTCTAGAATCGAGACGTTTACCTCAGACACTGATAACATACAGAGAATGCTCTGTACACCATTTCATCTGTTCCAGTGTCAATCTTTCAACTCGGCAAATCAATATCTCATGTATGGACCAATTCTCTTTTGCTATCAAGCTCAGAGCAGAGGATATCCTGCTCATCAGGGTATTGATTTGCAGACCACGTCCTTCCATCTTACCGAATAGAGGTCGACGCACTTCGTCTTGGTGTCCTCTCACCGGAATACTCCGCACGGCTTTTTGCTTTCTTCAGGGGCTCGATCGCTCGCTGACTGCCCGAACGAAGTGCTTGAAAAGAAGCGCCGGATTTAGCCATTACCACCGCCATCCGGTGACCTGAGGGAAACCAGGGGAATGAGTTACCCGTGTTTACCAAATTTAAGCTTCGACTGCATTCAGGGGTTAATTTGATTCCGATGGCTATTGGCACAGCATCAACTACCGAAGTCTAGCCCAAGGCCAAGCCCGAAGGACGAGGCTCCGTACGAACCTCGACTGAATGACCAGTCGACAATATTTCCTTCGATCGTGTGTTCGAGGGCTTGACTCTTATAAGCATTCAGTAGCATACCTGGAACGCAATCGAGAAGAAAAGTTTGAGTTGAGCCGACTTCCGTTGCCAATGGTGAAGGCAGTCTCACCACCATTCCTGATAGCGCCGATGGCCGTTACATGTGCCCACACACAGATCACGGTCGAGACTGGTCTGTAAGCAATCTCCCAGTTTCCTCTGAGGTGCATAGAACCATATTCGAGCTAGTGGAAGCAGCCTCTGCAGGCGGACGGATCGGCTTCAGCTGTGGCCTTGAACAGCAGGGATCTACCGAGCTCTCAATCCGGCGCACCAGGAATGGATCTCAGGGAATATGTCGGATGCGGGTTTGGAACATGCCACCCAAGTGATTCGGAACCCAAGGGCTGTCTCACCTGGAGGCAATAGATCGTACGACAAATCATTAACAGATGCTTGGACAAGTGTCTATGCGGCCCAAGTTCAAGCTCCATGCGTAGTAAAAGCGCAGCAATTAGGTCATAGATATTAATGAGGGTATCTTCGAAATATCAACTATGACTGCCGGCCTATGGTCTTGAACGCTCTATTCCGCCGCAACACTGAGTTGGGCGGCCAGCCTTCTGCTTCTGCTTCTGACTCATTCGCCACCACGGACCCCTTTTCTGACCAGTTCACTAACAAGCATAAGCATGCGGGAAATGGTGCGTTGCTACGAGGCACGCTGTAAGCTTCATCCCCTTGTAGGCTAGGTTGCAGGCTATGAAAACATCTCGCGCGACCACGTTGGCGACGCTCGGTGATACAGCGACAACCCGCGCAAGGGTCGGCCAAAGCCATGACGTCAACAATAGAGCTATCCATCGACGGATCTGAGAATTCCGGAACTATTGTGGTCACCGGAGCTGTGCTCATCCGAGCGATGATCGGTGGAAGCTAGCCGACGCCTTCCGGGGGACTAGCGGCGTGGCTTGGGCGGATGTGATGTCACTCTAGAGACTAAGACACCGCGATTGCTAAAACGGTCCGTCTCATTGGCGCGCTCCCCTGACGCTTTCGCAGTGGCCTGAACTCTCTGTCTCTGGCTCCCTTCACGTCCTGTTCCGGACCGCCCTACTGAGTTCTGGACCATTCTTGGCGAGCTTCAAGAGCTGCCTGGGCGTGAAGCTCCTAGTATTGACGGGAAAGGAGGTGCAGTCTGGGGCCTGGCCTAATAAGCTGCCACCTGGGAAACAAAAACAAGTTTCTGACGGTGTTGAGCACTAACCTCCTTCCGCTCGTTTGGGCTGTTCTCAGGCAATATCGGCCATAAGCCAAGGGATCTAAAGGCTCATCAGTTACAGTTTCCCGATCGTCTCGCAGGGCTCTAGCTCCACAAGGCAACTTCACCAGTCTCCAAGGTGACCGTGCCCCTTTGAGACACTGCCAGGCGTGTGTAGAATGCAGACAACCAACCACGGCCTACCTAAAAGGGGATTACCCTGCCCATCCCATCGCGATCCTATCATAGCCAGCCTAAAAGGTAATTGCAAAGCCCATCCCATCCCTGATCTGGTCAAGAGTGTTAGCTAAAATGCAGCTTCCCCGCAGCCGGCGTGTGCAGGGCACCTTAGCTTGGCTTTACCGTCCATCTGGATCGTGCCGAAGCCCGACCGGAGACTCACGCATCCGGCACACCAAGACATTGCTCATTTCTGTCACGGGCCAGGAGCTCTCAGCGTGGTTGGGGGTGAGCCTTGTGGACGTGTGTTGTACTTGGAAGCAGAACAACGAGTAGTGTTATTTCTAGCCTCCGCCTCGTTCATTAAGACTTAAGAAGCCAGATAACCGCAGACATTGGACAAGTTTTGAAACCTTACCTTCGCCTCATTCACTCAACTCGTTGACATCGACATCTCTCATCATGCGTTTCAACACCTTTGCCCTGGCCGCGGCCACCATCGCCTCTGTCACTGCCCAGCGACCCTCTGACACCCCCATCTGCGACTACTACACGACGGCGCTGCTCAAGAACAACACCGCCGACAACCAGCTTGCCCTCTTGACCGTGCTTGTCAACACCGTCGTCATTGGCAACTGTAAGTCGACCAACATTCAAACACGATGGCTTCCATTAGCTAATGCCTTCTTCTTCAGACACCAAGCCCAATGTTGGCATCAAGGTGCCCGGCATCCTCGCCCCCGGAAAGATTAACGGTACCGACGTCAACTTGCTGCCTTACTTCTCTGGCGACCTTGCCTCTACGAACCGCGGTGGCAAGAAGGGTGTCTCTGTCAACTTCCTCGACGGAGGTGGCGCAGCGCCCCTAATGAAGAGCAAGCCTGCCAATGACAAAGATTCAAACCAATAGTAAGAGCCGCCCCTGGCGATTTCAGGTGTTGGAAGTCATCGACTAACACAGACACTCAGCTTCCTCCTCACCCACCTTTACCAGTTCTTCGGCTCCCTGCTTGGCTGCTCCATGCAGGGCATGTCCGGCTTCGACGCCTACAAGGGCGATGCCTCCATGTACCAGGTCCACAAGTTCATGGATCTGGACTACTATCAGGTGACCTACTTCGTCACCCAGGTCGGTCTCGCCGCGGCCTCGTTCGGTGTTGCTAAGGATGATATCACGGCCGTTGCCACGGCTCTCAACTCCCTTTTCAACGTCCGCTGCGCACCCGCCACGACTGTCATCAAGGCCCAGGGCTCCGCGCTGCAGTCCATTTGCATCGACACCAAGACATGCCCTCTGGCCGCGGACGGCGTGTGCTCCAAGTACGACACCCCCATCGAGCCCAAGAATGCCACTGCCGCGGAAAAGAGCTCCACCATGGCCAGCGGAACTATGTCCGAGACTGGCTCTGCGACCTCCACTGGCACTGCCGAGGCCACCGTCTCCCAGACTGGTGCCGCTGTTGCGAACGGTCTTAGCTTGGCTGCCGCCGCTGTCGGCTTCGCTGCATTTATGCTATAAAGGGGAATGATACCAGAAGCGCGTAGGACGGGAAGGCTTATCAGTTTGCTATATCGTTGTACGATATTAATTAATCAAATGTATATCTTGGCCTGGGCGAGACCCCAGGCGCACTCAAACCTCGTATCATTTTACTCCAGTGATTTGCAATCAGGTAACCATTCCAAAGGTGCCACGCTCTTGTGAAGATTGATATTCACTCCTTAGACATCGGTTCTCTTCGTTTCATCTACTCGTTTGTGGATATGGTCAAGTCAAACATTCGTTAACGTCAGTTTGTATCCAGCACGAGGACTTCCGGCTCCGAGACATTACTGGATTGTTTTCCACTCGTGGTATTGTCGGAAGGGGACAGGCTAGAGGCTTTGGCGTCGAATTGCATTGTTCTGGAAGATGGCTTGTGTTGTACTCAGGAGAGAGCTCTAGGGTAAACGGTGTGAAGAGAAGATGCCATCATAGATAGCTAACACAGTTAGGTATGCGGTGAAATTTGCGATGTTTGGTTTTGAGGATCTGGTATGAAACAAGTGACGTAGTCCAAGGAATATCCAGTGGGGATCGTTGACTCGAACTATTCAGTGGCGTGGTCAGACAGAAATCCCGCTTTTGTTGCCTCTGTGGCAACTAGGATATTGATCTATATTACGCAAATTGTTGGGCCATCCCATCAACATCTATAACGGCTGATCTTTTAGTGGACGAGCTTGAGTTCGGAGTTGTCCCTCTTGTGCTTGTTGGAGATGACATTTTCCCCGTACTCATGTTATCATCTCTAGCTGGGCTTGTAATTATGCAGCGTGGTTCATCTAGCCTATGAGTATCATCACTATTAGGGCGTTCTAGAGGGGTGAATAAGTCATTTGAATTGTGTGCGTGTGTATATTATCGAACTCAAAACAGCTAGAGATGGATGGTAAGGTAATGTCATATTGCTGCCTCTATGACGATATAACGGCCAGTTTGGCCTTTTCAATCTCTCGTCGTCAGATAACACACGTCCCAGTTTCTCCTGTCAAAATGACCCGCAAAGTTCTCCCGCGCTGCAACAAAGCAGCTCCAAGTTTTGATGATTCGCATTAACCAAGGTATCTAGTTCATTCTCTCGTCACGTAAATCCCCCTCCAAGCCCTTTAGGCGGCATCGGCGCTAGCCACAGGGTGAACAACCTTGGTGACTTGGGTGCCAGCCCGATCAATCCGGTTGCCGGTGGAGTCGTTCATATAAGTAATATCTTTGTTCTCGAATTGCGCTCGCTTCCAGACTTCGACCTCGCAGCCGCCACGAAGAATGCCCACACGCATCGTTGATAGAAGGTTATGAGCGGCGTTGGAGTGGTTGTAAACACCGCCGTTGAAGATAGCAGTTGCGTCTTTACCGATGGCGGAGTTGATAAGGGCCTTGCCACCAGGGTGGTCCTTGATGAAGTCGGTTACGTCGTGGATGACACCAGCGATAGCGACGAGGGCCTTGCCATTCTTCGCATCAGTCACGAAGTTGTCCCAGGGGATAACGGGGAGTTGTTCCAGTGGGATGCCCCAGTCAAGGGTAGCGCGCTTCTGATCGAGCTTCTTCTGCATTTGCTGAACCCGACCCTTCTCGATCTCATTCGCGCGGAATTGCTTGAGGTCGTACGCGAGGCCCATCTTCTTCCACAGCCAGATGCTCCACTTGGTCGGGTCATACTGATACCACTCAATGGCATTGCGGTAGTCGGAAGGAAATTCATGGTGGAAGTTGTGGTAGCCTTCGCCGAGGGTGACCAGAGCGGTGACCATGTGGTCGCGAGGAGAGTTTCGGTCGTCAAAGGGCTGGTCGCCGAGCCAGTGGGCGAGAGAGTTGATGCAGAAGGTAGCTTGTTGAATGAAGCAGACGCGAAGGATGCCAGCGTAGACGAATCCACCCCACCAGTCGCCCCAGCCAAGACCGGCAACAAGGCAAGGAAAGGCGAAGGCCATGACCAGAACACACTTGATGTAGTTCTTGTGCTGCCAGACGACAATGGCGTCCTCATTCAGGTCGGTGATATCGGTTCGACCCTGTGCCTTGGGGTTTTGCTTGAAGATGATCCATCCAATGTGGGAATAGAAGAGACCCTTTCGAACGGAATATGGGTCCTTGTCGGTATCGGTATAGCGGTGGTGGACGCGATGGCCATAAGACCACCATCGGATAGATCCCTCAACGGCACCAGCACCGAAGGCGGCGAGGTAAATCTTAAGAGGAGTGGCACCCTTGTAAGCAGAATGCGACCACAGACGATGGTAACCTGCGATGGAGGAACGGGAGTCAGTTGTCGAAGCTCTCCACTTTCATTGGAGAACCAATGCAGCGGGGCAGGGAACTTACCAGCAGTAATTGCCAGGCCACTGTTGAAGTAGTAGATGAAAGCCCAGATGGCTGTGTAGAGATGGAGAGGAACCCAGTAGGCAGAGATGAACCCGACCATGGGAATCAAGACGACCAAGGTGCAGTTAAGCCAGTTCATGTGTTGTGGCCAGTTGGTCCAGGTCATGGGAAGCTCGGAGATGTGCACTTTGCTCTTGTGTTGCTTGACCTTGGCAATGGTGTTGCCTCGGAGTGGGACGTAGTCGGTGGTGCCGTCGGGAAAGGCCGTGGCCTCCTTGGCGGTGGGAGGTACCGACGACATGGTGGGTGGTTTGGTGTCTGTCGTTGGAGAAGAGAGGTTGCCAATTGGACGTCCCAGCACAGACGACAAGTGCGAGGAGAAGGGCCTTCTTGAGGAGTCAGGTCAAGCGCGTTGTTGTGAACATGAGACGTTGTCGTTGGGATTATATGGCAAAGCTGAATGAGGAGGAGGGTTGGGGCAGAGGCAGCGGTGGATCTTTATATCGAAACCACTCTCAGGCTGAGCGGGTGGTATAAAAATCCAGGTCGGGCAAAAGGGATGGGGATGAGGAAGCCTGCCCTGCTATGACTGGACCGAGACGTTTCCTCGAAGATCAACGGGCGAGTGAGGTGTGCAGATAAACAAATGGAACGATAGGGAGGATCTGGTTGAGTCGACGGCAAATGGCGAAAGCTTGGTAGTTTATCGATGGGATCACGCCACATTGGTTGTCTGGGACTTGTCAACCACTGATAGCCGCCGAGATTCCGATTATCAGCACAACCATCCCCTGCTTCGGTTCTCGACTGTGGATCAATGTCCAGGATGGAAGATGAGAACAGGCGTCTGGCATTGGACAATTGGAGCCGCAGACGGCCTGATGGGGGGACAAGCCTTGTAGCTTGTATCCTTTTCGAGACGGATTAAACCCGGTCGTCGCGATCCCAGGTTCCCAACAGATCCCCAACAACGCTTTTCGAGGCCCACCACTGCCGAGGTGGCGAATGGACGAGGGCCAATTGAGCGTTTCCAGGGGCGCGTACGAATAGTCTGGAATTCGAGATGGCCGGTATGTGCCGGGAGTGGCATGTGCAGTAGTTCGCCATCTAATCTGGCTACTGCTAGCAATTGACAGAAGCGCCACTGTGGTTGATGTGCTTGCAGTGTTTATTCTGTATATGATGGTTTGTCGACTTAAACGAAGCCCATTCATTTGTCCTGCGCTGTTAGCAATCACCACTCACGATGCTGCCTCTGACGACATTCCAGAGTCCCAGATGCACATCATCCGGGTCCTGCGGCCTGCCTCCGAATCTCTGATCCCATGCGGCTCAACAACAGCCCCAGCCATTCCCATTGATGGCAATGCTACGTACCTGTAGCCTGACCAAAAAGAAAACTCCCGGAATCTGACCACTTCTTATCCCCAACCCGGAGACGAAAACTCGAGCACGAACTCATCCGCCCCAGCCTTACAGGACTCCCCTGCCGTCCCCGGATCGAACGATGCCTCGGCCCATTTCCTTTGCTTTGGCGTGATGCACTGCATTTGGATTGGACGGCCGGGTGGGGCTTCCCGAGCTACCCGTGTCTCTTCCTCAACAGAAACAATCTGAGAATCTGCATAAGCTTGCATAAGCCTGGGCGAGACTTGTGCAGTCTCGGTTTCCAGGGCAAAAGAGAACCAGCCATCTTCTTCTCGAATCCTGCCATCTTGGGCATCAGCTTGGGAGTAGACGACGGAACCCAGAAGCCGAAACGAAAGAGGAGAAAGCCACACGTAAACAGGTTTATACCGGTATTATGCACAGAACATGAGATAAGTGGGTATCCCTTATGCCTCAGGCAGAAAGGCAGTAGCCCCTTTCTATGTTAGCGCGATTCCAAATACCCGTGATTCTTAGTGTGACTGTGGACCGGCCTGTGAAGTGTTCTCGTCAACTTCAATTTCAAGAGACAAGCATCACCAGACCAAACCTGTTCCTGTACTAGCCAGCGACAAGTGAGAAACTTGAGAACCTCCCTACAGAAAGAGGGGAAGATCAACCCTCAAATATCCCGTTGAAGCATCGGAGCACGAGCTTCCACCGAGCGGAGCCTGACCATCCGGACATCACAGGCTGAAACAAAAGACCCACCACTGGCGTCGTGCTGGGAGCCTCTTGTTTGGAGTTCAGCCGAATATATCCAACCCGTGCACAATTGGTGGGAAATCCGCGTTTCGGTGGGCCAAGGGCCGTTTCCACGCAATCGTGGGCGGATGGCTTACGCACGCTGCTAGGGCAGAAGAGTCGCACCGGGACGTCGTTTCAGTTGAATTGTACCTGTGGGATGTATATGAAAGCCGAAACGCACTACAGTAGGCCGATATGAAGTCCGTTTGGGAAACATGGCCGTGATTGAATCCCAATTGGAGGAAGAACTCCTCTTTTCGGAAACATCGTCTCTGGGTACACGGTAAAGGGGACAAAATCATAGTAGTATATAAGTTGTCAGCCGGCGTCTCTAGTCTGTAGAACCAACATCTGTCTATACTCGATTCTCTCACTCCCTAGCATATTTCGATTCATTCATCATGAAGGCCGTTACGTTCCTGACCCAATCTCTGCTCGCCGCTGTCGCGGTGGCTTCTCCAACCCCAACCTTGGAGAAGAGAGCTACCACCTGGTGCGACAGCTGGGGCTCGCTCGCAACCGGTGGATACACAATCTACCACAACAACTGGGGAGCTGCACAAGCGACATCTGGTTCTCAGTGCACTACCTTCGAATCCATCACCTCGGGCTCTGTGGTCTGGTCCACTTCCTGGACTTGGGCAGGCGGCTCAAACCAGGTCAAGTCCTACTCTAATGTAGCCCTTGAAGGCGTCAACAAGAAGCTCTCCGCTATTAGCTCTATTCCTTCCACCTGGAAGTGGAGGTAAGCTGCTACCCCTCGTCTTAACCCCATGAACTTGCCAAGACACTAACTCGTATGTAGCCAAACTGGCTCGAGCCTAGTGTGCGATGTCGCCTATGATCTCTGGCTTGCTCCCTCCGTCGGAGCCAACAACCAGTACGAGATCATGATCTGGCTTGCTGCCTACGGTGGTGCAGGACCCATTTCGAGCACCGGATCTGCCATCGACACACCCACCATTGCCGGTTCTTCGTGGAAGGTTTACTCTGGCCCTAACGGAGATACTACCGTTTACTCTTTCGTTGCGACCAGCACCATCACCAGCTTCAGCGGAGATCTGAACTTGTTCTTCAAGTACTTGACCTCGAAGCAGGGCGTCAGCACCAGCATGGTTGCGACTAGCCTTCAGGCCGGAACTGAGCCTTTCACTGGTAAGCTCCCTTCTAATGCATCCGATTGGAATAAATCAAACTGACAAGTCACTAGGGTCCAACGCTGTCTTCAAGACCTCGGCCTACACCATCTCGGTTTCCTAAACCAGCTCCAATAGCCGCTGTCTTTAGTATACTTCAATTCTTGTAAATAAATGAAGCTGGTTCCTTCAAATCTATGTGAACCACGTGAACTCTTCCAGTGACTCTTTGTCCTTCGTAAATATCAAGTCGTGACTTTTGCACGCGGTGCCTTGTTAGTCTAGACCCAGCAGCCCAAACCTTACCCGATGACACATATGACAAGTGGACTGTCATTGTCATGACCGTAGAAGAGAGCACTCCTCACGTATGGTCATCCAAAGACAGTCGCCGCTTTCTCACGCCCCAAGCATAGCTTGCAGCTATTAAACTCAACGATTTACATCAACCGTCATTGGAGTGTATTCATCATCTCACCTTAGCAATTGAGCCACTTTGATACTCATTACGTATCTCTGCCGATATATCAGTATTTAGTATGTTAGTTTACACATGTGAACACGAAGACTCCAATTGCGTCTTCAAATGTCCATGAAAGCGGTGACCCAGTATCAATTCTATTTATAAAAGAATGCATGTTGCTCAAGCTACTTGTTCATCCGATCATACGTCCTTCTTGGATTTATGAGAACTAATTCATGGAAAACAGTAAAAGAGTAACCGGGAAGTATTAAATGCAATACTCCTTCCGTTTGTGTAAAGCAGGATCGCAATCGGAGACTCCTACCCTACTGCCGAATATCCGGCAAAAAGTGGACCGGAAATTGAGATAGGTTTAGCGAGACCGGCATAACCATTTATGGTCTAGTGGCAATCGCGGGAGTCGTTCGACCAGGGCCATGCATCCCTTTTGTGTCCTCGTGGGGGTCACATTCGACCGTATTTTCCTTCCTTGCATGACCTTTCTTGTCTCAGGGTTAGACTGGGCGATCAATTACAGACGGAGACAGACTAATTGTCTGTCACGATGGTCTGGCATCATGAACTGTACGGATCTCGGCTCAGGAGGTTCGCTGTCCCTTCCCTGACGTCATTCCTTATCAGAGCAGTCAACTGACATTGTTCCTGAAGATGGGCGAATCCGATGGCGTGGTGGAACTATCTGGAGATGGACACGGAGACCCTTCTTATGATGATGAAGGGCTCACTCGCACCAACAATCGTCGTTGCAATGTCGGTAGTAGGAGCGCACTTAATCGTCATCGCTGGTTCTCTAACAGTAGCTTAGTTCTCAAAGCACCGCCGTTGCAGATGTTACCACAACTACTGGCTATTTAGCTGCCCTGATTTCAGTATCTGCCCAGTGTCTTCAGCCGCGCGCTAAATTCCTCAAGGTCATGTTCTTTTGCCTACTTAGTTTATGCGTAACAGCATCGGTAACTTGCTTGGCAATTTATTCCGCTGTTCACGCGCGGCATCCGGGCAACAATGAGAGATCGGATCAATACGACAGTAATGCATCTGCGGTTGCTGCCATCTGGCTCTTTGTAATGATCTGGTTAGTACTTTTCTTTCTGTTTCAACGAACCTTCACTGATACATCCTACGCCTTAGGGTCGGTAATGCTTTGCGAGCCTGGCGAATGGCCGAGCTACAGGATCCCATCGTCACCTCCTCCATCTTTGCGCTGGTCGCCCTTACCCGTGCCGGCAACTGGATCACTGTTGACGAGGGCCTTAATTTCGTCGTTCGCCTGATCAAGACGTTTCTTATTGGGTTTTCAATTCCCACTGGAGTCTCATTATTTATTCTGCCCAGGACATGCCGTCAAGGGGTCTTCAAAGACACCCGCACCTTCGTCCAGGAGACAAATGCTGTTCTCCAAGCGCTTTCCGACTTCGTTAAAACGGCGTCGAGATCAAGCTTTCTGACCAGACAAAAGACGCATCTAGCTTCCGAAGAAGATACACCACCAGAAGATGGCACTCAAGCATCGTCCGATTTTGGATTTGCCAAAGCTCGAAGCCAATTGACTAAAGCGTCGGATACTCTAAACGCGCTCGATGCAAAACTTCAGGCTAGCCTGAAGTACTCTAGGAATGAGGTAGCTTGGGGAAAGCTGTCCGCTGCTGACCTAGATGAGATATCAATGCTGTTAAGAGGCGTTTTGATCCCCTTGTCAGGCATGTCACTTCTTCCGGACATAGTCGGCAGCTTTGGCGAAGCAGAATCACAGCTGCATCCAACAAATGGCTTGCAAAATGAGCCAACTACTGAGATACAAGCCCCCATTGATGGCGGCATCATCGATGCCCTTTCCAACTGCCTCGGAGACACGAAATCGCTTGTCAATGCTGGTCTCCAGTATTTTTTGCTCAATCTGGAGCTCATAGAGCCTCGAAACTCTAGGAAGACACATGTCGATCCAGAAGTAGGCACTACAGAGTTTATGCCGATGGAATTGGACCCGTCATCGCCAGACTTTTTGAGTGCATTTCGGTCGAAAATCGAGGAGTTGTCCGTCAAAAAGCGGAGTCTACGTGTCGACACATTTCTTGTTAAGTCATCTACTTCCACTTCGCAAGACACGGGTAGCGATGGTGCCTCAGAAACAAGACCAGCGGCCGATAGAGATATGGTCATCCAACAAGATTTCCTGTTGGTGCTGTACTTGTTCAGTCTCCAAGCCATGGTTCTCGAGGCAACTTTCAACCTCATTAGTTTTTCCAAGAGGAAGACAGAGGACAGCACGATGAAGAAATCGCGTCTCATCATACCTGCTAGCCTCCATACAAGACGATCTGACGATTCATCATCAAATCGAAAGAAAACCCCGACGCATCGAGACGAGGAACAAGACACTGCGAGAGAAGTCCAAGGGCTTGAAGTAGTCGACTTGGTGCACCTGAAGCCAGCAAACTTCTTGGAGCGGAGCAGTAGATGGTTTCGATTAATCTCCCACCTCGTCGGTTCAGATCTTAGCATGTTTGGTCTCCGAGTTGCCGCCGCATCGCTCAGCATTGGTATTGTGGCCTTTCTACACCAAACACACGATTTCTTTATCCACCAGCGTGGCGTATGGGCCATGATCGTTGTTGTCATCGGCATGAGCCCTACTAGCGGTCAATCGTTTTTCGGCTTTTTCGCTCGTATTATGGCTACTGTTGTTTCTGTGGCTTTGAGTCTCATCGCCTGGTACATTGTTGTCGGCAAGACTCCTGGCGTCATCATCTTTCTTTACCTGGCAAACGTTGTGGAAGTAAGTTCACTCTGGTCAGACTGAGGTGGATGATGAAAAAAATTGCTTACTCTATGCTTAGTTCTATACTTATGTGAAGAAGCCACATCTGTTTGGCCCTTCTATTATCGCCATTGTCACCCTGAACATCATCATCGCGTACGAACTCCAGGTGAGTAGCTTCAGTTTATAAGGCTGTGTCATAAATCACATTCTTACTTTCCTGTTAGGTCAAAAAGCTTGGTATTAAAGTCGCTGAGTCAAACGGCCAGCCGTACTACCCCATTTACCAATTTGGCCCGTACAAGCTAGCTGCCGTTGCAGTAGGCTGTGCTGTCTCCTTCTTCTGGACCATCTTTCCGTATCCCATCACGGCAAAGTCAAATGTTCCGCGTCTTGTTGGTGGCAGTCTCTTCAACCTTGCCAGATTTTACAGTGCCATGCACACCACTGTCAACTCGTGGATTCATGGGGATCAAGGGGCCCCTGAACGAGGGCATGAAGATATCCGTCTGCACAACATTCTTCGGGATCTCTACAAGCAAGAGCTCCTGGTGTTAAACTCACTGCGCATGCATACTCATTTCGCGACCTACGAACCGCCCATTGGGGGCAAATTTCCAATTGCCATATACGCTAGGTTGACGGCTGGCATGCAACGCATTTTAACCATTATTTCATTGATGGCGCACATTGCTCAAAATATGCCACCGCCATCGTTGCAGCAATCGCAAGATGCGACAGGGCTGCCAGAACGATTGTCACACCCCTTAGAAGTCGCATGGGCCTCTACCGACTCTCAGTTTCAGTCTACAACATCGCTGCTGTGTCACCTAGCCTCATCTCTCACCCATAACAAGCCATTACCGCCATTTCTGGAAGTATCCGAATCATTTCCATTGATGAGGTATTTGCACAAAACTAAATCAGATATACTGCGGATGCAAAACTCTTGTGAGCCGGCATACACTGCCTTCGTATCTCTTGAGCTTCTGAGAACGGTGCTCAGCCTCGAGCTGCAAAAACAATTAAAGTGAGCTTCTCGCATGCAACGACTGGATGAACAAGTCTAACTTCTTGTATTGTAGTGAGATCCGACTCTTGGTGGGAGAAATTACATTTCACACCTAGGCTTCAGACAAATCTGACAGGAGTTGGCGAGAATTGACAAGTTATTTGATAGGGACGTAAGATTTGGTTCAACTCTCTGGCTAATGTACCAGAGGCGTTAAAACTAGGACATACATCTATTTCCCTTACAGCTCCGTGGCATCAATGGCATCTTTAGCTTTATCCTTCCAATCATCCCGCCACCGGGTTAGCGGCGGCCTCCCTTCGACCATGTCGCCCGCGGTCCATAGCATTCGCTTCCTGTCCAGTGCTTCCGTCACGTCGTTGTCAGGGCATATCACCCAGAATTGCCCCTCCCGCATCTTCTTCTCGAGATAATCGACCACCTGGTCTGGCCACCAAGCACCGTCTGGCTTTGCAGTGCCTGCATTGGCTTTATTCCCGGACATTCCTGTGTATGTCCATCCTGGGACGAGTAGATGGACCGATATGTTCTTGTCTCGCAAGTCCCAGCTGAGGTGCTCGGCAATTGACTTGACTGCAGCCTTGGAGGCGTTGTATGCCGGATTTCCTGGCGGATTCGTGATGCCCTGCTTTGATCCTGTGATGATGATGGAGGAAGGGCTGCCATCGGAAGTGGCCCGCTCTACTAGTGGCAATAAGGCGGCAATGCCATTGACAACACCCATTATATTGACGTCGAAAATGTCTCGGAACGTGGACGCATCCTCCCACGATGCCTTCCGTCCAATGCCGGCATTGAGCGCCAAGAAATTTACTCTTCCTGTGTATCTAGTTAAATGCCAGGTCGCGTCGCGGGGAGTGGGTCAGGCTTACCGTTGAAATCCTGGTCCACCTTTTTCTTGAGCGCTTCCCAGTCCTCCTTCTGTGCGACGTCCATCTTGAATGGAGTGACATCTCCCAAGGTCTTGGTGGCCGTGTCGAGAGCATCCTCATCACAATCGGCGATAATGACACGCATGCCGTAGCCGTGGCATTTCTTTGCGAGTGAGAATCCAATCCCTGAAGCTCCGCCTGTGATGACGGCAACGCTGCCTGGTGGAGCCATCTTGATGACTTGGTGTGTCGCTTGGTGTGCTAACGGGCTAAACTGTGCGGTATTTCGCTGTGGATGATCGCGTACGAAGAAGACGAGGGGTATGAGGACCATCTCCATTTTTAAACTCTGCGCTTGATCGGAGATAAGCGCTTATCTGCGGATGACGGAGACTGAGGTCATCTCTGCCTTCTCTGCATATGCTGATTAATCACAACCCACTTGACAGCGAGAGGCAGAGCGATTACAGAACGAAACATTTCAACTGAGATTGAGAGCTGTCGTCTAACTATAACTATACGCCTAGTAGGTCACAAACGACTTCAGTCCCGTGTTGAGAGCGTTGTCAATGTGCTTTGTGTACTCGACTAAGCCACCGAGAAAGTTGAGCATTTCTGGCAAAGAGTTAGCAACAAGTATGTCTCCAGGATGAAATAACCTACCTTTTGGCTTCCCAGGGATGTTTGTGCCCATATACTCGGACTTTGTCTCAGGCAGCAATGTCATGTTGCCGATTTGATTGACGAGTTCTCGCCATGCCTGCTCAGATTCAGTCTTCGCGTCGATGTGTTTCCAGCCCTGGTCTCGAAGACGAATGACTGCCTTTGTGATCCAGTCTCCCTGGACTTCGGCGCACGTAGGGCCATTGCAGAATGATGTGGGACCTTGGGGGCCGTATAAGAACATCATATTCGGAAACCCTGATGTCATCATCCCGAGCTGGGTGTAGGTTCCATCTTTCCATTTCTGCCTCAAAGACAATCCATCTACCCCTTTGATGTCGATGGATAAGATGCCGCCTGTGACTGAATCGAAGCCGGTAGCAAGGATGAGAACATCCAACTGATGCAGCTTGCCGTCTGCCGTGACAACTCCGTCGGGGACCACTTCAGCGATAGGGTTGGCTTTGGCATCTACTAGATCGACATTATCTTGGTTGTAAACCTCGTAGTACCTTTGCTCAAGGGTCGCTCGCTTTGTGCCAAAGTAATAGGGGGGCTGCTCAGGTGCTAGCATGTCGGCCTTTGTCGGGTCGTTGATGCGAGGGAGTGTCTTTTTGCGCCAGAACTCGTAGGCGTACTTGTTGGCATTCTTATCCCGAATGACATCTTGATAGGTGCCCAGCCAAAATGAGAGTCCCCCCTTGGTCCAGATTTTCTCGAAAAAGGCATCGCGTTCCTCGTCTGAGGCTGCAACAGCCGAATCGGGGTTGAACTCCGTATCAAGGCCAGCGAACATGGTCTTGCGGCGCTCAAACAGTTTCGCATATTCGTCCTTGATCTGGTCTTTGTCTAGGAGCGCGGTCTGGCGCATTGGAAGAGCATAGGTTGGGCTTCGCTGGAAGACGGTCATGTGCCCAACATCCGGCGCCACATCCTGGATCACCTGCAGCCCGCTTGAGCCGTTTCCAACAATGCCGACGCGTTTGTTCTTGAAGTCGATGTCTCCTTGGGGCCACTTGGAGGTATGGCAATGTACGCCAGTGAAGGTGTCGAGGCCCTTGAACGCCGGGATGTATGGTTTGGCGGCAAAGCCGGTGCAAAGAATGAAGTGCCGCGCTGTGCGACTGACGCCGACGTTATCCACCACATTCCAGTAGCTGCCAGCGCTGTCAAACTCTGCGGCTACCACTCGCGTGCTGAAAAGAATGTCCTTCTTTAAGTGTAACTTCGACTCAACGTGGTCGAAGTACCGACGAAGTTCATTGCGGCCCGGGTATTTCTCTGGCCAGGTCCAATCCTGCCAAAGGCTTTGGTCGGAAAATTCATACAGCGGCACAGGGGTGTCCACACGGGCGCCCCTGTAGCAGTTCCAATACCAGACGCCGCCAAGATCCGCAGCGTCGTCGATGACCAAACACCTGAAGCCCGCTGCCCGGAGCTTTTGCAAAACGTAGCATCCGCCAAACCCGCTGCCAACGATGATGGCATCATACTCGGGATTCATGGCGGAACCCATGTTGTAGTCGGAAGGTGTTTCCTTGTTCTTCACGTTGTGTGAGACGTAGGTGCTAGATTTGGATTTGGCACAATTATGTGTTGCTTCTAGGCTATGTTATATCCATGACTTCCACATGAAAGCCTATGATGATCAAAACGTCCGCACTAATACCGCACTCTTTCCTATTACCTAACAATCCACAAAACCGTTATTTCCACCGGACAGGACGTTGTGGCAATGTCTGAACTCGCACCGGAGCATTTGCTTGCCGCGGCCGAATTGGAGCCTGTTGCTCCGGTTTCATGGCTAGTGCAACAGACGAGCACGGACAAACAATAGCCG
Source organism: Neonectria neomacrospora (assembly GCA_013756995.1). Taxonomy (NCBI): domain Eukaryota; kingdom Fungi; phylum Ascomycota; class Sordariomycetes; order Hypocreales; family Nectriaceae; genus Neonectria; species Neonectria neomacrospora. Next base: position 10,494 of record JABSTB010001534.1, on the reverse strand, counting down.
GCTCAATTATCTTGCAAGATACCTGGGTTTCACAAAATCATGCGCCGTCTATCGGAGTAACATTCGCATTAATGGAACCCTCCGCGAGTGCTTGGGTTGTTATATATGCAACAATGTCAGCCATCTAGCATCGGCCTCTTTCAAGTCACGGCCTCTTTGCGTATTTTCTTGATATTTCTCTCACATCACCGTAGCACGTCATCAATCACCACCACTCAGACGCAAAGATGGATCAGAACGGCTTCGTCAAAGATGCAGTGAGTCCCAACCGGGAATCATTCTTCGTACATTGCTGAAGTTTGGGGACTAGGCAGAATATAGCGACGTTAAGAATCAGTTCAAGTTCTTGCGTATGCCGGAGAGCAAGGTCAGAGACACGCGTTTTCCATTTCCCCCAACTCCTACTCATCTGTTTTAAAAGTGTCATAATCCCGATCTTGCCAAAGAAGAGCAGGAAGTCATGGATCAGCTCTACCGTGGATGGCTGCATTACTGGAATCACGAGTCTCGGGAAGATTATGCCAATGGTATGAACGGCGCCCGTCGCTTCTATGACTTTGATGAGATGCTCAGCTACGACATGTTTGGAAACACCATTCGAGGCAGCTTCAAGGAGCACTTTGACAGCATCTTCCCATATTGGAACGACGGGAACATGGACTACAAGGACATTGAGGTCACTGCCCTGTCCAAGGAATACGCCCTTTCAACTATGATTCAGCACACATGGGGCACTGCTGGTGGGGTTCCATTTGATACCGCATTTCGGCGTACGGGGATTGCTAGAAAGAACAAGAATGGAGAATGGAAGTGGATCCATGAGCATCTAAGCTTCCCGACTGATATGAAGACGCAGAAAGCGGACTTCACAGCTTCTCTGAATCCCCTGTCTGCAACCAAGCTGACCTAGGAAGAATTTGATCAGGGTTAGGGTAGACTTGGTACAGCCAGCGCAAAATCAACCATGTCGTGCCAATGACTTGCACTATTTCAGCAACATCTTTGAACACATCAAATTTATCCGTTGTTGAGCTTGGTGGTTGAAATAACCTGTATTGAACCATAGAAGTAGGTCAGGGACCTGTAGATGCGGTCTGGATAACACAAGAGAAATGCCCGACTAGCTATTTAAGGCTGCGGCGGCGCACGTCTGAGAGGCCCGGCACTATCGCATGGGTCAAAAGAGTCGTGTTAGCTAATTAATCCTGATCTATGGGATCAATCATAGTGGGAGCCACCCTAAAAGGAAGTGGTCACCTCTCGCGTGTCTCCCCATAGTACGAGATGTGGAAAACTACCTTGATGACTTGAATTTGAACTTATGCTCTCAACATGCTCCTCAAGTCGCACCTGAGGGTTAATATGTGTTTGAAGTGCTTTGGTAACTGCGACTATCTTGGAGGTTGTTGCATACAATCTTGAGAGGCTTGCAGGTGCTCCCATTTCTCGCACCATGTAAGGAAATCGCACCTAAGAGTGTTCTTTATGGGATTAAAGGACAAGATTACACCAAACCATTGTAACCCAGCGAGGTGATTCCTCTACATCCCCAAGGGCTTCACTATCACTCTCACGACTGTTAGCTCAAAGCTAGCATTCTACACTGTGCAAAGAGCGTGGGCAGATGTAGTGGAATGTTGTCGCCTGAGGACAGCTGATTTTGCCAAGTTTGTATCCAGCTTCCTACTTCTTTGAAGGCGGCTTGGATCAAATAGCATCGTGCCGAGAAATCTTGTCGATGTGGCCATTAAATGCCTGAGATCTGTGCATCGATGTCCTAACAACCAAGCCACCACCGGGTGCGAGATGGAATCCTATGATAGTCGCGTAAATCTCAGAAGCTTTGAAATGAGCAAACTCTTCTTCTGTCCGCGTCCTGTTATCAGTATATCGTCAGCATTATTATCTACACCGTAGACTGAATGGATTACCAACCTGATCCATAAAGTCGCTAGGGTCAAATCATTGCATTCACGCAGGACAGAGCAACTCTGAACCCCATACTTGAGAGGTAGCTGCTTGGCTGACGCAGAGACAGTTCCCAGACAACCGATCACCGCTTCTCGAGCTGCACGGTCTCTGGCCCAGAAGTGCAGGACCACGACAAAGCTGGCCCTAGAATCCTTTGTATCATCGTCTGGTCGTGAAAGAAATCCACCGACGAGGTCGTAGTGGTGAAGGTCATAATCTTCCTTCAGTAGCTTTTCCTGGTCCACTTTTGACATCTCCTCACGGAAAGTGTCGGTAGACTGGTGTCCGAGAAAGAAACCGACGGTATGACTGTAACCCTCTAATCCCCAAATAGTATCTGGTTCTCCATCCAAGTCTCGCCCCCAGTAATAAGAACTGCCATGCAGCTCCGTACCAGAAACACCACACAGGCCAACAAGCCTTTCAGTCCACTGTGGGCAGTCGCATGTTAGAACTAATATTGCATCGAACAATTTGTATGGACGATCTTGCCTTTTGGAAGGAGCCTTCTGAGCCGACGACACGAGCAATAACATAAAATGGAGGGGTTGAGGCAGTCATGGTAGAGTTCATACTTAAAACTTGACCTCTTTAGCGCCGGGCTTGGAAGCGTAGATACCGAAGGAGTGTCAGTTTAGAAGAGTTACTGGTTATTAATACCCGGGGATAACATCGAGGCGGAGTATTTATCGGTTGGATATCGGCCGAAAGATCAAGACCGGGGAAAACAACGGGACAATTAATATGGCAGAATAGCCGGTTTTTCAACTATCCGAGTAGGTACAGATGATAGCTCCGAGAGTGCATGACAGCCCCTAACATGCACACGCTGTACCGCAGACTGCCCGTCGTGATGCTGAAGCTCAGCCTTTTCGGAGGACTATGTCAGCCGCTGTTTCCGTACTATATTCCCCAACTACTCGGAACTATTCTGGATGTACAATTCAGTCTAATGAAGATACGACCGGACCTATATGACACAAGGGTTCTAAGTGTACGCTTCGCATTCGAGACTTGAAACCTGTCATCCCGATTTTCGAAATGGTGCCCTCGAAGAAAAGCTTCTACTTAGCTCCACTTACTACGGCTGAACGACATCTCCCATAGACCCCGGCGGATGGACGCAGCCAAAGTGTACCACATATACCACCGCGGGCGCAGAAACTTGATGCACGCTGTTCCAGTAGCACCATTGCACTGTCCCAATATTAAAACTCTAAATATTTAGGCCACCTATATTTGGTAACTGATTCTATACTTGTCTCCGACTCAGCACGCCAGGTATCCACCGTCAACGTTCCAGTGGGCTTATGTTTTCTATCAGTACATCCAATTACCATCATTCACTGATAGGAAAGACTCACCTCCGGTAACATATGACGCTTCATCGCTCAGAAGGAAGCTTAGGACTTTGGCTACTTCCTCAGGTTGTCCCATGCGCCCAAGGAGGGTATCCTTAGACAGTATATCCGAGTTGAATAGCCCCAGAGCCTCTCCATCGCGGAATATCTTGGTATCGATAGGGCCTCTAGTAGAATTCTGTGAGTAAGAGACTCTGGCATAAACCTGCATGTCTTCTCCACGAGTTTGATGGTTACCTACGGTAGGAGAGCATTGATTCGAATTCCTTCCTTGGCGTATTCCCCAGCAGCAGACTCAGAAAGCCCGATGACTCCAAATTTGCTACTTGCGTAAGCGGCGCTATGTGGAAGACCACGTCGTCCTGATGTGCTTGCGACGTTCACGATAGCACCTCTAGGGCGTGCCAGCTTCGGTAGCTGGGATCTCATGCAATTCATTACGCCCGTGAGATTAACACCCAACGTAAATTCCCAATCGTCTTGAGACTGAACAGAGAGTTAGCGTGAGCGTGCTTTTGTAAATTAGGGAGTATTGAGGGTACAATGGTCTCGATGATGGTGTCGCCGCTTCCACCCGCCACACCTGCTACATTTGCAGCGCCGTGAAGCGCACCAAATGAGTCGAACGTCTCCTGAACCCAACGATCCACCCCAGCACGATCCCGGACGTCCAATTCTGTGACAAGGACTGTTGCATTGCTGACCCTGCGGCCTGTAACGAAATATTAGGTGTCGAAATCCAAGGCCTTGGACGCAGCTCATTATTGCTGACACTGTTCTGCTGTCTCTTTTAATTCAGCCAAATTCAGGTCGCTTAGAGCAAGGCCAGTGGCTCCTGTTTCTGCCATCCTAATGGCTGTAGCTCGACCTATGCCCTTCACTATTATCAGTACTTTGATCGCGCTTCCACTGGATGGTGCAGGAATGGAATACTCACTGACGCCGCTCCGGTTACACAAAAGACCTTTTTTCCAGCCATTTCTCAATCTTGATACTTCTTGCAACGCCCAAAATTTGAGAGTTAGCGTAAATTTCAGTAACCGCTTGATTTTCTTTTTGAGTAGAGAATATGAAAATGTTTAGAAATGAGAACTTATTGCCAAGGTCAAAAGGTGGAGCGGACGGACTATTATTATATTCGCCGGGCTGATTCGGTGGCTAACAACAGTTACGGTCCATCCTTTACCGGTTATTAGGCCTAATGAAGCATCTTCACCCAACTCATTGATGTCACTTGTTTTCGACTCACAAACCCGGAGTTCAGGTGCATGTTAAATAGCAACCACGTAGACCCGGGGTTTGTGCACCACACCTCGCCCAACATTAAACCAAAGCAACCAAAAATGTCAAACAAATTAGCCGGAAAGGTGGCACTGGTCACGGGGGCTTCATCAGGAAGTATGGCCGTTCTTAGCACTTGAGCTCTCCCGTATCGCTGACCTGGAATGCGCAAATCAGTGGGACGCGCGATTGCTGGGTTTGGCGACACACGGTGCCAAAATTGTATGTTGTGACTTGCAAGGCCAAGCCAACCAGGAAGGCTACGAGCGAGATCTGGAGAAGACGACGGCCGAGGCAATAACGGCTAGTGGAGGAGAGGCCCTGTTCGTTCAAGCCGACATTTCAAACGCGCAGCAGGTTGAGGAAGCCTTCCGCCTGGCCACAGAGGTGAATGATCACATAGCAACCGGGCTCAACAGGCGACGCATCGCTAACGCCGAGTCGAGAAATTTCGCCGACTAGATATTCTTGTCAATTGCGCCGGCTATTGGGCACCGTTCGGGTTGTTTGTCGACGAGTCTGAGGACTTGTGGTCCAAGATGGTGGCTGTGAATACCCTCGGAACAGCCAGGATGAGTCGCAAGGCCGTTCGTCAATTCATGAAGCAGGACTATGATCCTAAATGGGGCAGCCGCGGGCGAATTGTCAACATCTCGTCCTGCGCTGGTGTTTTTGGATTTCCAGGCGAGGTCGCGTACTCTGCCACGAAGGCGTCTGTTAACCACATGACGAGAGCAGGAGCCCTGGATCATGCGAAGGACTACATCAACTTCAACTGCGTTGCTCCTGGCGTGGTTGCCACTGGTATGGCTAGACAGAACTTCGAGAACAGGAATATCCGCGAGGTGATGAGGAGAGCAACCCCTTGGCCGAGGCTCGGTGTCGCCGAGGACGTTGCGGGCGTGGTTGTGTTTTTCTGCTTGCCTGAGTCTCAGTGGGTGACTGGACAAGTCATATCGGTGGATGGAGGTATGACCATTGGAGTGTCAGCTCCTCCTGCAGAGGAATGACCACGGCCGCTTCACGGGATACTCGAGATAGAACAATCCCAAGAGCATTATCAAATTTCTCTGTACATACGTTTTGCCATGATTCCAATCCGAGAGACCGGTAGGATCCACATTGACAAATCTCGATCCAAATGTGTCTATTCGGAGCATCGACGCAACTTGTTCGCTTTTTCAGTAGCGTACTATGGTCTATTCCCCCGGACCGAAGCCGTGCCAAATTCAGTCCGAGGCCCAAATTTGAGCCCAATTCAACTCTGGTATTTATTTATACTGGCTCGTGGCGTACCAAGTAGCGTTTATCAAATAACCACGCACAATCACACTTCTCGGCACCTGTCCTAACGATGGCTCCCGTATGGACCCACCTCATTCGTTTCGTGGCCGTTGAAGACGGTCACGTTCATCTTGGCGAGTTGGAGGATTGCTCGATCGATGTTGGAATCGCCTCCTTTGAGGGCAAGAAAATTCGGGCTCATGTCGTATTGGGATCCATTTTTGACGGTGTGGTGACGGACAAAATCTTGACCGTCCTTCAGGTTTGTGCAGTAAATGAATTGTACATGTCTCTAGTCGCTAATATAATCTTCCGAAAAGCTCCTATCGCCAATTTCAATGAGAGAGGTACCCATAATCAGATGCATGGGACTAAACTATCATGACCATGCCAAAGAAGCCAACATGCCGGTGCCGTCACACCCCGTCTTGTTCATCAAGCCACGGACCGCGCTTGCTGGGCCCTACCCTCAAAACATCTCAATTCCTCATTTTGTGCAGGATGAGACTACAGATTACGAGGCAGAACTAGTCGTGATTATCGGAAAACAAGGAAGAGATATCCCTGAATCGAGAGCTATGGACTACGCCTTGGGGTATACATGCGGGAATGATGTGAGTGCGAGGATAGAACAGTTCCGCAATAGTCAGTGGTCGTTCTCAAAAGGTATAGGACTTAGCCAAGGACTCGCAATAGGACTATCTAACATAACTATGATAGTACTAGACAAGTCAGCCCCGTTAGGCCCTATCCTGGTATCCTAGGGGGTGTTAGAAGATCCGCAAAATCTGGCCATCGAGGCGACTTTGAATGGCGAAACAGTGCAAGAGTCGCACACGAGAGAAAAGATTTTCAGTGTGGCAAAGACAATTGCGTTTCTTTCCCAAGGCACAACTCTCGAGTGACGAACCATCATCATGATTGGTACTCCCCCAGGTATATTGGACCCATGTTACTCTGTGCCAGTCATATTGTCATCTGACGTTCAGTAGGAATTGGAGTAATGAGAAATCCAAAGATATGGTTGAAGGATGGCGATGATATGCGCGTCTATATCGATGGAATTGGTATGTACGGGAATTCTTCATGGGTCGAGCTCAGAGGCTAATGTGTTGCAGGAACTCTCATAAACAAGGTCCATTATGAATAGGCTATTTCTTGGTTTCATCCTGGGATGGAAATCGCACTTTCAGGCTAGAGCGAGAAAGCATGGAAGGGGACACGCGATTGGAAATGGTCATGACCGAAGCGCCATGTCGTTTGTGGTTAAATCTCTATGGAATGCAAAAAGATCCATAAGACTGTTCGTCAAGTCATCTAGATATGTATGCCTTCTAGGATATGGTTAGATCTAGCCATACGGCCTGGCCATTTGTCTGCGACCATCAGCTACATTGTTTTATACATAGATTATCACTGAATGCATGAATGACCGTGTCGGTTTTCCAATTCTAACTCTCATCGTTCGTTTCAAAATTTAATCGAATTTCTTTTTTCACTATGTAGTCCACTAATCTCAAGTTAAATAAGATACTTATACATGGCCCAGGCCATCGATAACCTGAAGAAGGTAAAATTTGTGCCCAACTAAACTACTAAGTTGATACATCACATGATGCACAACCAAGTTACTGATTTGACTTCAATTCTTTGCACCCAAGCAGTTGTAGAATTTGCATATCTCAAAGTATCAAAACGTAGCTACTCTGTCCATTGCTTCATCCACAGACTGCCAGATCACTCTGCCCCTTGTCTTATTCTAAAAAGCCCTTAGGTAGGTCCAGTCCTGGAACGGGGTTAGTTTCATCGGCATGATCAGCACGCAATGCATACTCACCCCAGATGTGCAACCCATCGGGGCTCGCGAGAGAGATGTTGGTTGTGGCGTAACAATTTACTTGATCTCCATCGACATAGTGCTCCAGGATGAACCTGGCGGGATCATACCTGGAAATTATGTGAGCATTTAATCTGCCAAGGCTTAAAAGAGCCAACATACCAATAGTCAAAAATCTGACTGCCCATGACGTGGCGGCCCACCCCCCAGCAGCTTTGGTGGCCTTTCTCACGTAGACAATCATGTCCAAGTACTTCAGTATCGAAGTCATGACTCTCATATGATGTGTGATGGACGTGGCTCTTTGGTCCTTGGAAAACAAAGAAGCTATGGTGATCGGTGAATTCTTCACCTAGATCGATGTGCATAAATGCCGAAACATTTTTTCCCGAGTCATGATACTGTATCTGTAAGCAGGAAAAGAGTTAATGGTGGATAGTAATGATATGGTTGACAATGGCTTACATCGCTAGGAACAAAGTTGAAATGCCTTGTGTAAGAGTCGTAGACTCTTTGAAAGTCCTGTAGACCTAGATACTGGTAAGGTGATCCCGATCGATCCGCAAGCCTACCATCCGGGCATTGCCGTTTAAAGTACGGATTGAAACGAAGTGCTGCGCATATTGAGACAATCAAAAAGAAACATGTAGAAGCTGCTAGCTTTATGGAGCAAGATGCATAAGTATTCTTGATAGGTATCTATGTGGAATTTGTGAGGGTGAAAACTGAATACGGCTCTTTCACATAAACACGAATTACTTAAACTACTGTCTTCTTGGATATGTACATTTAGTTGGTCAGGGAGGGCAAGTTGTGTTCATCAAGCTGAGCCTCTACAAGGTAATTGCCGATCTCTATATCCGTCAGGAGGCACTCGAGGCACCTTAGTAACTTATGATGACAATTGCTGGCCAAAAGATTGACGACTAATTGCAAATTACGGTTAATAACTTCGTCACAGGGACGGTTCCGCAGCACCACCCAGGAGCTTGGCTGTGCAGGGTGTAACTACAAAATGTGTCATAAGTGTAAATGGACTGCTGTGTAAATGGACTGCTGTGCTAAAGGGAATTCTTGCGATGATCAACTGGTCTCATGAGGTTTTCCAGGCAACAACTTTCTCTGTGCTCAGACTGTTTCGCAGCCGGTAGCTCATGGTGTGAGAAGCTGAGAGCATAGGAAAAATAGTGCACATGGGGAACACTCTATTTCGCAAACAGTCACATGTATAGTGTTCGAATACAGCTGACGGCTAGGCGTTACAAAAATGGCTGGGCAGCAGTCGACCCAAGGGGATGCAACAGCGCTGGTTCCAACGCTCTAAGATATCGATCCATAATTTGTTGACCGTGACTTTCAGCAACCATCTCGGTGTCTAGCTGCTCTAGGCCTCGCAAATCCTCGATCAAGGTACCTCCTCACAATTCCGGTCGGAAAAGGTTACATCGTTGACGTTTGCCTCGTGGAAGCCAAGATCTGCGAGCGAGGAGGAGTAAAGACTGCACTGCCCAACGGCAGCTCCGGCTACAAATCGCAGGGCTAAACAAGTCGGGGCGTCGATGCACTTAACCTCGCAAACATCAATCGATGTCGCGGTGGTTATGGAGAAGGGGTTGTCTGAAGTTATATAGCCGGACTTGAAGCACGTAGGCGGGGCAGGAGCTGCGGTAGTGGTCGTGCTTGCTGCTGTCGTGGTTGTCGTCGAGTCAATTTCTGCCGTGGTCGTAGTCGTGATGGTTGGTGGTTCGGTAGTAGAGGTTGTGGTGGTGGAAGAGCTCGGGTTGCATGGGCCCGCGTTCACGGCCCCAATGGACAAGGCAATGGCAACGGCGACGGCTGTGAAAGAAGGCATGCTGAAGGAAAATAAGACACAGAAATCACACTGGAGAAAGAGAACTTCAGGAGAGAAAGAATAGCTACGACGTTTCTGGATAACGTCTTTATATCACTCCTCTGACCCCAAGGCCTGCCGACAGTGCCGAGCCCTACCCGTTTTAGTAGTGGAGCTAGCAGCCAGATCTACTAGTTTAGGTAGCACTAGTCTTTATACGGAGTTAGAGAAGTGCTAGTCCGCCAAGCTATCGAGCGCCTAATCTCCACATCACCCCGCTGTTAAATTGCAGCGAGCCACCGTTCCCTAGAATCCCATTATTATTGAATGTTGGTTGAGCAAAGTGAAGCAGGGAGAAAAAAGGAATACAAAGTGGTCGGAGTGTAGTTCTATCAGCGGCAGGCATCAATAAGGCTGAGTACTAAGTGGAGACTAAGTACGTACTAGACTAACTACACTTTCTGTGCTCCATCCAGCTTTCATGGAGCGTGTGAAGACTAGACCATTTCGAGAGTATCAGCTTTTTGAACGACAAGGATGATTCTGAAGATTCTGAAGATTCTGAGCTCACTGAGATCAAGCACGTTAGTAGTAATCATGTAGCGGAACGAAATAGATGTTGCAACTACGATAACAGCGTCTGTCGACTAAATGCCTGGATTGAATAGAGGTTTGATGAGGCTGTTGACGGGTATCCCAAGCATTGTCATCTTTAGTTTGATCTCGGAGACGGGATTTGGAGTTAAGAGAATGCACAAGGCCTGCGGTTTACTCAATGTGCGTTCCAGTGTTTGCTGGCATTGTGTCCCTCAGTGGGAGAGCTTTGTTGCATACTCCATGAGATACTTAGATTGAGAGTGAAATAACACGAGTCGTAAATAAGCATCGAGATTGGCAACCGTCATCCATAGCAATGAATAGTACACTAG
>JABSTB010001533.1:0-11731 GCA_013756995.1 Neonectria neomacrospora | reverse complement strand
GGCCCCCACACCCCCAAACCGCGTCTCGGAGCCGAACCCTCCGGAGCGGCCCCACTAAAAGTCCAGTTTCGGCTTGTTTCGCCGTCTCTATTTTAGGTATGAGCAAGCGAATGTGTAAAGATTAGAAGTACCTGAGGAAGTAAGTCAGCGAAATTTGTCTTGGTCGAGTTTTGTAAGTAGGAATATTCACGCTGCTTGTTAGTTAAGCTGTTGGTAAATTGGGTAAGAAATTGTCAACCTCCGTGAAAGCAATGCAGCTATGTAATGCGCCAGCCGGCTATTTAAGGTGTGCGAATATTGGTATGAGTATCTCCAAATTACCCGGTTTGGGCGTGTCCGAATTGTCGTGGTTCATGACCACCTACTTATCCCATAGTCCTACATGCTACCCCAATGACCCCAGCCAACTCTTCGACATCCCCGCAGGCCTGGAAGCCATCGTCTTAAATATCACAGGTAATTCTCGGAACCTCTAACCGTACTCGGCATTCTCAATGCCAACCTCTACCAGCGGAAGCCTGCGCCGGACCGGTAGTGGTAGCGGTTCCGGTTCCGGAACAAAATTGCCAATAGAGGGAGGGGCAATACCTAGCGCGTTGAATACAACCGGCGGGTGAAAGTGTTGGACAAATACGCATGGAGCCTCCTTCGGGAGGCGGGTGTCACAAGATCGCAGGATGGTGTGGCCGGAGTGGGCCGTGGGAGTATGGTTCGTGGGTTGAGCTTTTAGTGTGGAGGGACGGGACGCGAAGGGTGTGAGGGCCACGTGAGGATCGTGGGCTTGGATCAGAGATAAGATGTGGCCTCTCTGTAAAAGGAAGGCTTGCAGGTAGAGGTGTGTGGCCTGAACAATGCGTGAGCATGTTCTTTCTACTACATAGTAGGGCTGGCCGGGAACATCGCGTTCGTGGATGTCCACAAATAGATTGATTGCGCCGTGATTACGGAGGATACTTACTGCCTAGACCGGGGACAGAAAGCCCGTCAACTTGGTCTCTGGTACAGAGTCGTTCAGATAGAGTCACAATTTAACTCGCAGGACGCTACGGACCCTTGTTTAGGGTTTAGTCAGTACAGCGTCCAGGAAGAATTGCGGAAGTTGACCAGCCGTCAACCGATATTGAAACCCAGGTTTTGCTAGGATAACGTGCGTAACTCCGTCATTGGTGCGAAAAATAAGGTCTCCGTTAAGCTCTCCGTTGCGGTCGGGGCGTTTCCAGGTCCCTGCGCAGGGTTTCTGACAGCATGAGCCACAGCACCAGCCACGAGATGCTATCCTTTGGGGTCGAGCTGCGAGGCGTTAGCTCCACGTATGCCTTCGGAGCAATGTCACGTCCACCACGCTGAAACACGGACGAAATCAACGGAGCTTCAGGTGCGGGCCGTTTGAAGTCGTCGTGCGGTTGCTATTTCGAATCCGCCATCGTTCCCCTTATTGCTTTCTTGTTCTTGCATCATTTCTTCTTTGCCTCTTGTACATACTTTGGACCGCGCTTCTCTTCTCGGCTGGCATCCACCATCGACCATGGCGTCCAAGAAGAAGACCGCGGCGGCATCGCAAAAGGCGACTGGTGCGCCCGACGGACAGACGCCTCAGCGATTCGAAAAGGAGCTGAAGAACCTCGCGGCCAAGGCCAAGGACGACAGCTGGAGCAAGAGCACTCTGGGACAAGCGTCCCTCTTCGTCAAGACGGCCCTCGTGCTGGCTCTCCTCGGCGCCGCCTCCAACGCCTCGCAGCTCGCTCTCTCGCCCGTCTTCGGCTCCATCCCCGCCGGCATCCCGCACGCGCCCGTCCTCATGGCCGGCTGCTTCGTCGGCTGGGCCGGCAACCTGGTCCTGAACCGCGCGCTGCCCTTCTCTTCGGAGCTGCTTCTGCCACTGCTGGCCCTGCACTTCCCCGTCGTGCAGTTCTTCCTCAGCCAGTACAGCGAGAAGCTTGGCCCCTGGTGGGGTCCCTTGACCATCGAGGGCTTGACGCTTTTCCCGCTGGCCGCCGTGTCCGCGGCCGTCGTGGCTAATTATCTCGAGCGCGCCGACCTGAGCGCGCTGCCGCAGTTTGTGGCCGACGCGGCCCCGGGCATCGGCTCCTGGGGCTTCTTCAGACTGGCCGAGCGGGTCGCCGGTTCGCAGCTTCAGGCCGTTGTAGGCCAGACGTTTGTTCTGACTCGCGTTGGGGTGCAAATGCTGCTGGCGGCGGTATACACCGTCCTCGCCCCGTCCAAGTATCTCGTGCTGGCGATCCCTGCCCTGCTGCACACGGCTATGCTCAACACCCATGTCATGACGCCCATGGCCACGGATTTGCTCAACAGCACTTTGCGGGCGGAGAACTGGACCCTTTTGGACCGCCGCGAGTCGCTGACAGGCTATGTCTCCGTCTTGGAGGACCTTGACAAGGGAGTTAGAGTTCTGCGATGTGACCACAGTCTTCTGGGAGGCGAGTGGGTGCGCTATAAGGGACCAATCATCTCTGAGCCCATTTACGGCGTCTTCGTCATGCTTGAGGCTGTCCGTCTTGTCAACCGCGAGGTTCCGGTTCTCGACAATGAGGCGAGCGCGCTCGTCGTGTAAGTGGTCCCCACGGCGCCGAGAGAACTGGGTATGCTAACATCGATGATACAGCGGTCTTGGTATCGGAACTACGCCATCTTCCTTCGTCACCCATGGCATCAACACGACAGTTGTTGAGATTGACCCTGTGGTTCACGAGTTTGCTGCCAAGCACTTTGACCTTCGGGAAAACAACCCGCCTGTCATTGCGGATGCCATCAGCTACACGGCCAAGTTGGCCAATGAATCGGCCACTAGATTTGACTACATCGTCCACGATGTTTTCACCGGCGGTGCGGAGCCGGCCGATCTGTTCACCCTAGAGTTTTTCCAGGGCCTGAATGCCCTACTCAAGGATGATGGTGTCATTGCCATTGTAAGTCGGCTTACCCTAGATGATATGCCCCAGTGCTCTTCGACGCTGACTCTGTCCTAGAACTATGCTGGTGACTTTGGTGCCGCCACCCCCAAGATGATTATCCGAACCATCACGCACGTCTTCCCCTCATGCCGCGTTTTCCGCGAGGCTCCCCTGGTTGAGACCGTCGTCGAGGCATGGGGAAGCGACTTCATCAACATGGTAATCTTCTGCCAGAAGACGCCCGGCGATCTCACCTTCCGTCAACCGGTTCGGGGCGATTACCATGAGAGCCGCGCGCGGCACGTATTCCTGGAGCCGCGTCACGAAATCCCCGAGTCTGTGTGGCTCGAGGGTGATGACAAGAGTATCCTCGCCAAGAACAACACTGCCAAGGTGACCAAGTTGCATCAGAAGAGTGCAGTGGGTCATTGGACGATTATGAGGACAGTCATTCCGGCCAAGATTTGGGAGCTATGGTAAAGATAATTGTCGGAATGTATTCTAAATCAAGAACGGTTGTATATATAGTGTTGTAAGGCCAGTATGGCTATCAGCCCGCCATTCAACTCGAAGCATAATGCCTACAGAGCGAAACTCTTCTTTTTGAGCCTTTTCAATCTTTTGAAGTTATTCTATTGGTCCTTTGCGGCGTCGAGTGACTGCTGCTTGTTGTCCCCATTGAAATCTTTGGCAAAGTCGGAAATATAGCCGGGTACGTCGACGCGGTTATACGGGCTTGCCAGTGGCTCACTCATGGTCTGGTGGATAGGTAGAACGCCGGTCCAGACGGTGTCTCGCACAGTCTCATCTTCCATGTCGTGCTTATCATCGTGGGCCTGGCCGGCACGGACCTTGGCGCTACCGGAGGCGATCCGGACTCTGAGAATGCCGGTGCTCTGGAGCTCGGCCTTAGTAGGCGGCAGACGGGTGTGGCGCCAGCGGTCCGGGACGACACTGTCGGTGATGAGCTCCATGGCATACATCTTCTCAGCCTCGTCAGTGACGAGCGTGGCGTGCCCAAACAGGACGGCGGAGCGATAGTTGTAGCTGTGGGAGAACGACGAAATGGCCAGGACAAGGCCGTCGACGTGGGACGCGGCGACACAAACGGGCATTCCCTCGGCCTCGTCGCCCTCGGACCCGGCCCGGCCGAGGTTCATGATGCGCGAGGAGACGTAGCCGTGGAGGTAGAGGTCGAGGGGGTCGCCGAGGTCGGCACTGGGACGGTCGAAGGAGCCCATCTGGCCGATCATGGGCAGGATGACGGGGAAGGGCTGTGAAGAAGTGTTGAAGGAGACGTGGAGGATCTGGGCGGAATTGACGATGCCGTGGATCGACTGGAGGGCGTAGACGCCGCGGTCGTTAAGGCGCTTCACCGTGTTGGTGGCCTCTTTGGGGTATTCGAGGTCGTAGCGGCCCATTGTTGCGGTTGCTGTGAAGTATTGGTATGTGGGTATGAGTAAATGCTTGTGGGTAAGTGGTTGTGTGAGCAAGAGTAATGGTGTTGATGGTTATGGTGATGTCGTTGTCTGTCTGATCTGTCTCAGTCTCGCATTTAATTCCTCAAGCAGAGATGGGGGCTGATTTATAGTAGAAGCTCTTGACGATAGGTTATCACTTCGGAACCGAAATTGTCGGGACTAGAGAGCTAACTTGACTCATCTCAGAGGTCGAGATAGCGGAACGGCACCATGATAAAATCCCGGCGGAGTTGCCTCAAGGCGGAGGACAGTCTTCGTGCATATGCTTGGTCCGTAACCTCACAGGTACACAAACCTACGCATGCACCTCCATACAGCTACTTTGTACCACGCCGGTTCCCGTTCATCGCTGCCAACACTGCAGCGTCGTCGGTGGTGGTGGTGCGGCTGGACCGGCATCTGACCATCACGCGCGCGGCGATTGGCGAGTCATTTCGCGGGGAAATGGTGGAACGTTGCTCAGTGCGTGGCAAAGCATCTCTAGTTTTACCTCGTAGATCCAGATCCCGTAAACTCAGCCATAGCAGCCCGGCTAGATCATCAGGAACGAGCGACTATGCTAACCGTGACAGGCAAGTAGATTGAGTCTGCGTTGAGCTGATAAACGGAACTTCCGCATACAAGACGTCCTCCGCCGCCGTGCCGGGATGCGAGTTTCGGCGGTGGGGTTCGACGATGTAAGCGGGCGGGCGGGACGAAGTGGGTTTGGACGGGGAACGGACGCCCCGTTCTGGGGATGGTTCATCTTTGACCCGTAACAGCATCAAGTACAGTGGCACCGGGCCGGTCGAAATTGTCATGGTCAACCGGCAAAGACCGGGAGTAAGTTGAGGGAGGGGGAGTTGAGAGGCGATTGGAGATGCGATGGAGGCAATGGAAAGGCGCTGGTGAGGTCGAAGGGCGTTGACTGTGACTAATTAACGCGGTGGTGGGAAGAGGCGGGCTGGTGATAGGGCTGTTGATCCAGCGTGTTACTTTGCCATGTCGAGAGGGGAAACAGGCACGAGACCTAAAGAGAATGTTGAAAACCGAACAGTGCACACGGTTAAACCCCATACGTGGCACCTCTCCAACTTCCCATGCACCCATTAAATACAAGAAAGGCCTGGTACTAGGATTAAAAGAGTATTGGTATTGGCACAACCGTACATGTTCCTTAGGCACCCTCGAGTATGTTTTTGGTACACTCATGGAATCAATATACAGATGCTTTACTTAGTGCATTACTGGAATTAGCCACAGGGTAATGCACTGGTTATAACGATAGCAAAATGAGGTTATGATAATAGCAATACTCATAATAAATGATTTGGTGGTGTTTTACGGACTTCTCCAGGGTAAGTACACATGCAAGTGATGCATGAGAATGCCCGCTTTGGGACAGGCCTGCCAAGGTCCCCAAGCCCACCTTTGGTGGTCAGAGGCCGCCGGCTCCTTATAATACTGCCATTATACTGCTAGAATATGTGTCATGCCGCACAGTAGACTTGATGAGAACTGAGAATCTTTGCGTTTATTAGGATGCTTGTTGAAATCCCTACCTTTGGTGATTGACAAAGAAGTTAAATGCAAGCGTACCATGTAAGTGCGGGTGAAGCTTACGCTGGGGCAGCACATGCAGGCGTGTAAGAGATGCATCGGCAAGTGCCACTGGTGGCTGCTGTCACCTGCCATCTGCCCGCGCTTGCTTTCACTCCAGTCCTCCCACGAAACATGGAACCATCCATGATCACGCTGGTTTAATGTTGTATTACCTAAGACGTAGGCACGCACAAACTCAATGGAACTGGCAAGATGCAACCACCAGCATCCGTCCTCCGTCTTCCGTCCTCCATCCAACCCAACCCATCTCGACTCCGCATTCCCAAGCCCAGGTCCGTCCGGGGTGCCTGGATTTCTTAACCTCATTGGGCAACCCGCCCCCAAAGCCCAAGCGCAAAATCACCCTCCCCTGCCTGCCGTTGCATGACGGGTGACGCTACTGCGCACCAGCAGCCGGGTCCCCCCGTTGCCCGAGTCCCAACTCTCGGTCACTGTCCGAAGCTCGTGTCTTGCCGCTGGGCGTTTATTCTTCCTTGTGTGCCCGACGGCCAATTCATTTCTCTTCTTCTATTTTTCTTTCTCTTTTTCTTTCTCTTGCTCTTGCTCGTCGAATGGAGAATTTTGGTCCCTTTATTCCTTCCTCCCATCGCCTCCAAGCGCCGCTCGTTTGGAACGGTCATTGCAGCCTAACCCATTCACGGGTTTGCACTGGATCTCAGCAGGCGGGCCCCAGCCTGTCGCGACACTCACGTCCGCTGGAACCACTGACCCTGGTGGTGTCGCCCACCACTATTGCGACCACAACGGAGGCGAGACGGAGAAGGAGACGTAAGAGAGGGTTGACGGGTCGACGGACCCCGATTAAGACGACTAACACAAGGCATATCGATCACCCCCGTGTATTTATTTCGCTTTTCCTGCCCATCAGCCGTGGTGATCACCGTCCGCTCCGCCCGTCTCAGGTTTCCTCACCGTAACAGATCCATGCTTCTCCTCGACATATCGAGTTTCATATGAAACCATGCTACCATCAATACGCTACCGACTCCTCTCAGCCTCGCCCATTTGCCCAATCATGCCTTCCGCCGCGCTTGACCATCTTGAAGCTCTGAGCCAGCTCGAACACGGCACGGTTTGACCTGAGGTCGCCTGTTTGAGACCCCCTTCGCCAGACCCGTGCAAGCGCACCCCGTTTTGGTCGTCTGCCCAAGGTGTCAGACAGAACGTAATGCAACGCTTTTCCTTCACTATCTCTTTCTCTTCCATTTCCACAGTCTCTCCTTCGCTGGGGCTTGAACCGATACCAAGTGACGCCGTGAGTATTGCTCGCGATGCCGTCATGCTTTCATTTGTCTACCATTCTTTAATCTCTTTGGTCTAATTGCTTCTTTCTATTCTCTCTTTCTCATTGACTGGGATTTATCTACCCCTGGCATCTTGCACTTGGCCAAGTGTCACAACTGTCATCATGGCCGACTCTAGCAACAACCAGGCCTTGATTGCAGCCTTTTCATTGTTAGTCAACCCGTTGAACGAAAACCAATAATCACACAGGAGCTGACCAAAGGAAACAGTGGTATGGTTGTCAATGCCGCCACCGGGGCTGCCTTTCTTTATCTCAAAGGCCATACCTCCTCGCTCTTGCGAGATGGCCTGAGGCTGGTCCTCGTTGTTTTCCTTGCTACATCTGCCCTGTGGGCTCAAACAGATTTCATTACTACTTTAATAGGCGTTCAATCAGCAATGGGATGTCAGATCGCCATCGTTTTCGCCTCCATCTTCGATCAGGTCGCCAGAGTGTCCCTTCAGCAAGCTACCATTTGGGCTGTCGGCCATCATGACCGAGTTACGCCAGCCGAATCCCTCGTCACCCAAGGAGCCATCCTCACACGATTTATTCTCGGTGGTGTTTTCGTTGGACTTCAGCGACCGCAACTCAACACTATCTGTGTTACAAGCACGTCGGTCTTGCAATTTGGCGTTGTCCTCCTGGTAGCCGACTTGGGATTCACGGCCGCCGTTTTGGCCCGTTTTATCTCCTTTGGGCTGCTCAGGGACATACGGCAAAAGACGACTGGCTCGAGCCGGAGCAGGGCAGCCCTTGGGACAATTATTGGCCTGGCCATTTGGACGGGAGTGAGTGTTCGCATATGTATTGCACAAAAGATTGGAGCCTAACTAAGAACCTCAGATGAGCGCTCCTTTGATGCTGGGCATCAAATCCATCGATGTGATAACCCGTACAGCGGTTCCTGCCACAGGTCTTTCGATCTTGATCGGTATGCAACCCGTTTCCAATCCAACGGCTTCGACTAACTGTCCCTAGGTGTGTTGACATTGTTTAAGGACAGTCTTACACCCCAGAAGCAAAAGTCCACCAACTCGACCGAAGATGCGACGCAACCAGGCACTCACTCGACTGGAAACTTGGTGAGTCGAGACCTATCAACAGCCGACTCCACGCTGGCTCCTAGTCAATACGATGAAGTGAAGAACGAAGCACTCGCATCATTCAGAGCTGCATCCCAGTTGACGACATCCCAACTCAAGACAGTACCAGGGGCTCCAAAATCCAACCTTCCCCTTATATCGAGGCCGTATATTGGACAAGCTACGACGGGGATGGGGGGCGTTCCCGTGCAAGGCCAGTTCTTCCCTCCGATGAGATCCCAAACACTGCCGGTCAGAATGGAAGCCAACAGGGAACAACGCCAACAGCGTCTCACGAGGAAGGGCACAAAGTTAATCATTTCCAATCCCGTTTTGAGTGAAGCTAGTGAGCAGAAAGTCATGACAAAGATTCCTACTATCGACCTGGCTACCGCGGCACAGAACGAGAAAAGGCGAGTGGAAACCGCTCATGTTTTAGCACCCTCAGTCTCCCTTGCGTATCGCACTGAGCTTCGACCACCACCGATTCCCCCCAAAGCGGTCAAGAGGAGGTCATTGATTTCGAACGATGAGGCTATGGCAAGCTCAAGTGTCTCTGGGGCGGTGGCGAAGACCGTTCATGAATCACAAGTCAAGGATAACTCGACGGCAACGACCTCTTCCACGATGCTCTCACCTGGAGTAGAAGAACTTCGACGAAGGTCTCCTCGACACTCGCCGGTGGATGCGCCCCAGCCAAAGACGTTATCTCATCAGCCACAAATTGATCGGTCACCAAAAGGAGAATCACGATTCCCTGCTAGAGTGGACTCTCTGCAGCAACCTCGAATCTCCTCAACCCCGAAGCTCCTCCCAAAGGCACCGTCTCCCCCGTCTATCGTCAACTTCTCGCTTCCAGTGGAACCACGACAACCGGTTCTACCACTCAAGCAACAATCGACCAAACTAAACGTTCGACCCTCGATGCAGACGATGTCAAATTCGCCAGTCAACGCGCCTACGAAGCCCGGATTACCGAGCAACCCTATGGCAAGTCGAATGAAGATGCTTGGAAATAAGCAAAGAGAGCCTCAGGAACAGACAGTCATGTTCATGAAGAATATTGAGTACAATGACCCGGACGTTGTTAAGAGTGTTGTGGACTCCGCCAAAGACAAGTCGATCATGTCCCCGGCCAGGTTACTAAGGGCTGTTTCGATGGTTCACAGGCCAAGGCCCATACCTCGACTACCCGAGATTGATCGTGCTATCTTCCCTGCCGAAGGATCCCCGAACATGCATGAACACAAGCGATCACTATCCAATGGACCTTCCCGGAAAATCTCGATACTTTTTCCGGTTGTTGCGAATCCTGACATGCTTCTTCCCCTTCCACCGTTACCAAAAAGCGCCGGAGTCCCCTCTGGATCTCAGCCAGGAAATACTAGAAGCATGACATGGGATGAGAAGATGCAGATGTTCTACCCAGAAAGCCGAGGTGCGAGGTCGAACACAGCCCTTAGGAGACGGTCAAGGTCTGTGCCTGAGATGCCTGTCTTACCATTGATGCTGTCACACGAGAAGCCGGAGGCAGGCTCCCCGCGTAGCAGCACGCATCAAACAGATGGGTCTGCAAGGACATCAGTGGCGACCCAGAGCATATCTATCTTGCTTGAAGACTTTCCTCGACCCCAGGATACTGGAAACTCTTCGAAAGCCAAGCCAATTGCATCCCAGAGCACCAATCACGAACCGAAACCGATTCCCGCCAGGGCGCCAATGCATAAGAGCTCATCCAAGAAGGTTTCCGATCGACGGTCTTCGCCTATTCTTCCAGCCGAGGACTTGAGCATGTTTTCTCCTTACAGCGAGGCTAGAAGCCGAGAGGACGAGGCTTCACTCAATTGGGGATCAATACACTCCCCGGTGACAATAGTCAATGTGCAAAAAGCCCGAGCAGTCGATGTGCCAGCGGTGCCGCAGGTGCGTCTGCCACAGGATGGGGCCGAGGTCACAACAGGCAGAGCGTCCCCACTGGACCAGGGTGACGACATGGGGTCCTCGACCGTTACGGCGGAGCCCTCCGTCAACCATGGTGTTGAGTCTTCACAGGGGGTGCCAACTGAGGAATCGAAGTCTTCGCAGATGATAATTGAGAGCGAGCATGGATGGCACCGTCGGGTCGGGGAAGAATGCCCCTCATTCTCAGACCGAGGACAAATTGAAAGACCTCGAAAGGTGCCCCCACCAGCGCCGCTGTTACTCAAGAGGACAAACATGGTGCCGATGGCTGCTCAAGCTGAATCGGCACCACTCGAGTCTCCCGAACATGCGCTAGCCATCATCCAAGAGCAGCTGAGAAAGCTTGAGGAGTTCGGCAGAGGATCGCCCAGTAGTGATCGGGGCGAGAGAATGACCCTCCTAGCCAACCTTGAGACAGAGTTGGGCCAACAGGAAGATCAATGGCAAGGACTTCGAGACACACTACTGGTCAGGGATTCGCAATCGACGCTTGGGGCTACACCAAACCTAGACCTACTACTGCATGGGAGCGGCGGACCCTACTTTGCGACATCTTTGGGCGAAGGTCCTCTCCAGGCCGCCTCGTCTACGAAACAGGTATCCCGGCACTATCTCCCGGAGCAGGTTGCTGGCAACCCTGGACACCCCTCATCTCAAGCTTCAGACCCCACCAATGGCTACATCTCGCAGCAGACATTGGCCCAAGGGCAGACAGCCTTCGTAGGCATCCGATCAGACTTGCCGACAATGGCAGGCAAGAATGCAAGCGTGCAGGTGGTTTCGAGTTTACCCATGTCTCCCATTTCGTTGAGGGAGAGCGCTGAGAACGAATGCGAAGGGGAGCCTAGGAGTGTGCACCCCAATCCTGCCAAGACGCTGTGGCGCCCCATTTCCTCAGATGCAGTTGTTTCTGTGGCTACACATGCATTCCTTTGGACCCCTGTTACCACAGCTGTCGTTGTAGAGACTGAGCCCGATCAGAATCTCACAGGTGTGGTCCGACGCCGGTCCAGAAAGGACCCGGAGCCTCTTGGAATTGAGAGCTCGCGTCTGTGGGAGAAGCCTGTGGACGAACGCAGGTTCTCGCACCACCATCTCTGGCGATCTGCGTTGCATCCCGTCTCTGGGAGAGAGGCTGCGACTGAAGTTGAGCCTAAAGTCGAGTCGGAACCCGTGAGGGAGGAGGTTAAGAGGCTGGCCGCACGAAAGCCCCCACGGAAAAGCAAGCGTATCACTTTGCTGCCGGATATTCTGGAAAGTCCAAAGCCACTCCCCGATAGGCGCGGAACTCTGGGGATTTTCCAATTTCCCTGGGGGGAGATGTCAGACATGCCGTCTGTCCCCGCGAGGCCCTTAACCGTAACGGCTATGCCTGGTACGATGACGACGGGGCAAGGGCGGGGG